>PVIU01007540.1:0-90909 GCA_004026605.1 Ondatra zibethicus
GAGCTTGGGGGTGTGGGAGGGTGGAGATGGAGGAAAGGTGGATATTGGAGAAGGGAATAAGATATCTACATTAAGGGAGTCATTTTAGGACTGGCAAGATACTTGGCTCTAGAGGAGATCCCAGGTGTCCACAGGGATGTCCCCAGCTAGGTCCTTGGGCAGCAGAGGAGAGGATGCCAGAACTATCATTGTCCCATAGTCACACTGATGAAGATCTTGATCACATCCATAGAAATTTCGTCTGATGGATGTCGATAGAGACAGAGACCCACATGCACACCAGAGCAATGGATTGAGCTCCCAGGGTCCAGGAGAAGAACAGAAGGTGGGAGAAGATGAGCAAGGAAGTCAGGACTGCAAGGGGTTGATCCACCCACTGAACTAATGGGAGCTCCCCAAATCCAGGTGGACCGGGACTGAATGAGCATGTGATCAAGCTGGACTCTCTAAATGTGGCTGCCAATGAGGGCAGAATGAGAAGCCATCAACAATGACACTAAGACTTATCTCCTCTGCATGTATTATCTTTTTGGGAACCTAGTCTATTTGGATGCACACCTTCCTAGGCCGGGATGGAGGGGGAGGGCCTTGGACTTCCCACAGGGCTGGGCACCATGCCCTCTTTTAAGGAATCAGTGGGAGCGGGGGGAGCGGGAGGGGACTGGGAGAAGGGGAGGAAATGTAATTCTTTTTTTTTTTTGAATGGAAAAGTAAAAGAATATGGGGGAAAAAAAGAGAAAATGGGAAGTAGCCTTTAACACATTGACACTGGAGACAACATCCTGAATATAACAACAAGTACCATAGGCAGTGAGACTGAATATTAATAAAGGAACATCTTTTGTAAGGCAAAAGACACCATCAGTAGGACAAAACATCAGCCTACAGAATTGAAAAAGATCTTCACTAACCCTACATCTGACAGAGGGTTGATCTCCAAAATACATAAAGAAGTCAAGAAACTTGACATCAAAATTCCAAATAATCTGAAAATGTGGTATAGATTTAAACAGAGAATTTCTCAACATACAAATCTCACATGGCCAAAATATTAACACTTAAAAACAAAATGAACACTTAAAAAATTGTTCAACATCATTAGCCATCAGAGAAATGAAAATCAAAATGACTCTGAGATACCATATTATAGTTGTCAGAATGGCTAAGATTAAAATCACTAATAACAACTTATGTTGGAGAGTATGTGAGGAGAATACTCCTCCACTGATGGTGGAAATGCAAACTTGTACAGTCACTTTGGAAATTGATATGGCAGTTTTTCAAAAAATTAGGAAACAATCTACCTCAAAACCTAGCTATATCAAAATTGGGCATATATCCAAAAGATGTTCAATCATACCACAAGTACACTTGCACAACTATGTGAATAACAGTTATTCATAATAACTAGAGACTGGAAACAACCTAGGTCCCCCTCAAACAAAGAATGGATATAGAATATAGTATTTTTACAATGGATTATTACTTGACTGTAAAAAGAACAGTGTCCTCAATCAAAATATCTCTTTCCTTGCTCTCATCTTTGTCCTTCCTCCATCTTGACTATCCCATTTTCTGAAGTTCTCCACCCTACTCCCCTACCGCTTAGTCTTCCCCTTCTTCTCTCCATACTCCCCCCCACCATACTCCCAATTTTGTCTGGCAATCTTGTCTATTTCCCCTTTCCAGGTAGATCTATGTATGTTTTTCTTAGGGTTCATCTTGTTACTTAGCTTCTCAAGGGTCATTAACTATAGGCTCAATATCCTTTGCTTTGCAGCTAGTATCCACTTAAGAGGGAGTACATACCTTGTTCATCTTTCTGGGTCTGGATTACCTCACTCAGGATGGTTCTTTCCAATTCCAACCATTTGCACACAAATTTCAAGATGTCATTGTTTTTTACTTCTGAGTAGTACTCTAATGTGTAAATGTGCCACATTTTCTTCATCCATTCTTTGGTTGAGGGGCATCTAATTTCTTTCCAGGTTTTGGCTATTACAAATAATGCTGCTATGAACATGGTTGAACAATTTTTGATTGAGAAAGACGTTATGGGGCTAGCAAGAAACCTGGCACCTGAGAAATTCACAGGAATCCACAAGGATGACCCCAGCCAAGACCCTAAGCAATACAGGAAATGGCGCCTGAACTGGCCTTGCCCCGTCATCAGACTAATGCATATCTCAAATATTACAACAGAACCAATATCTAGCAATTGATGGAAAGAGAGACAGACACCTGCATAGGAGCATTGGGCTGAGCTCCCAATGTCCAATTGAACAGTGGGAGGATATGAGCAGAGATCAAGACCATGATGGGGACAACCACTAAAACAGTTTACCTGAGCTAATGGGAGCTCACCAACTCCAGCCGGACAGGGAAGGAAACAGCATAGGTTCAAATTAGTCCCTCTGAATGTGGGTGACAGTTGTATGGTTGGGACAGACTGAGGGGCCACTGGCAGTATCACCAGGATTTATCCCTACTGCTTGTACTGGCTTTGTGGAATGTATTCTCTTTAGATGGATAACTTCCTCAACCTAGATATAGTAGGGAGGGCCTTGGACCTTCCCAAAAGCAATATGTGTTACCCTCTTTGAGGAGTGGATGGGGGTTGGGTGGAGAGTTGGAAGAGGGAATGGGAGGAGAGGAGGGAGTAGGAACTAGAATTGTTATGTAAAATGAAAAAAAGATAGTTTGTTTTGCAGGCAAATGAATGGAACTATTAAAAAAAATCATTCCGAGTGAGGTTAACCAGATCCAGAAAGACAAACATATTATGTACTCACGTATAAGTGGATATTAGTTATAAAGTAAATAATAACCAGGCTACAATCTATAGCCCCTGAGAAATAACAAGGAGAGCCCAAAGATGGACACATAGATTTCTCCGAGAAGGGGAAATAGAATCAATCTACTTCTTAAACTGGGGATGTAGGTCAGTGATGGAGGGTGGGAACATGAGGGATTGGTTTGGATGTATTGGATTTGGAAAAGAGGGGAAGAGTAATGAACGAGATGTCTTGATAGGTGTTGCATTATAGGGTTAGGGAGAAACCTGGAGTCAGGGAAACTCGCAGAAATCCACATAGGTAACCCCAGCTAAGACTCCTAGCAATAGTGGAGAAAGTGCCTAAACTGGTCATCTGTAATCTGATTGGTGATCACACTACTTGTCATCAGAGAGCCTTTATCCAGTAACTCATGGGAGCAAATGCAGAGATCCACAGCCAAGCATTGGGTCTAGATTTGGGAGTCCTGTTTAAGAGAGGGAGGAGGAGTGTAAAAGCTGTGGGAGTCAAGGTCATGGTAGGGGAACCCCAGAGAGAAGAGCTGAGCTCATTGGCTAGGGAGCTGCATGGGAATAGCCTAAACCCTCTACATGTGTGAGACAATTGTGTAGCTTGGCCTGTTAGTTGGACTCGTAGCAATGGGATGAGGACCTGTACTTGGCACTTGAGCTGACTTTGGGGATCCTATTCCCCATGCTGGATTGCCTAGTCCAGCGTTGGTGCAGGGCAAGTAGCTTGGTCCTGCCTCCACTTGATGGGCCTTGCTTTGCTGACCCCCATGGGATTCCTGCCATTTTCTGAGCAGAGACTGAGAAGTAGTAGATAAGTAACATGTAGATTAGAGTAGGGGAACGGGAGATGAGGAGGGAGGGTAAACTGTGATTGGTATGTAAATAAATAAAAAAATTTAGTTAATAAAAAATAGTAAATCATTATCAAAATATAAGACATGGTTGAAGGAAGTGCTTGCTGCTTGCCTGCTTACCCTCATATTGGCTGTCATGTCTATTCCTTTACTGGTCAAAGAGCATGTTTCTTTGGGATGCTAATGTAACTAATGAAAAATTGAAATGTCCAGCCTCATGGACAAGAATTACTGGATTCATGAACTTTCTATTGATAGACAATTATTAGTTGGCTAACTGGACCACCATTCTAGTAAACTATATGCATATGATTGATATGCATAATACATATATATATTATGTATATATATATTTAATCTGTGCTTTTTGGTTTTTTCTAGAGAATGCTGACTAATACAGATCATATAATCAAAGAGTTATTAGCAATTGATGACAGCTGGGGGAGGGCAAGTTAGTTGACTTCAGAGTTGTCTCCTAATAGGCTGCCCATTTTCCACTGAATGGCTCTACACCCATGCAATTGGTAGCAGTCATGCACTCATTGCCTTTGAAAAAAGAGTACATGAAATTAGGAGAGAAAAGTTATAGGGTATATAGAAGGAGTTGAAGGATAGTGGGTGTGGATTTGATCAAACTGTATGTGTATATGAAATTCTCAAAGAATAATTGTTTTAAAATTGAGTAAACAATAAAAGTTTAATTTTCTGTACTTTCCTTCACATTACTTAAAGCAAAAATGTAAGCATTTAATTTAAATATATGTAAAAATAAAGCACTCATACTTTTATACTGGGTGTTTTTATTGAGAGTTACTTTCAAGATGGATGTTAGTGTAAAATTGGTGAGGTCTGAGAGATGGCTCGTTCGGTAAAATCAATTCCTGACAAGCCTAAGTATCTGAGTTCAGTCTTCAGAACCCACATAATACAAGGCGAGAACCTACTCCTGGAAGTTTTTGTCTCTGACGTCAATATGCACATGCCCCTCCCCAGCACTAACAGCAATAAGATATATACTAAAATACAGTTTAAAAACATAAAAAGAAAACAAGAGAAATTATGAACATTGAATGTACATAATTTCATGAACAATTGTTTAAATTGTGCATGCAAGAGACTCACACAGAGAGAATAAAATCTAGTTAAATAAAGCTTTATGAAGTATTCAATAAAATTATGGATCTAGGTCTCTTCTTGGCTGAAATACAGCTTTGATATTCATGGAATATACCACATTTGGTATATTTTGATTGAATATTTATGAATTTTTATAGTTAATATGCAAAGTTATGCAGAAGAATTTTAATGCTTTTTATTTTTACAGTGTTTCCACATGTGCATTTTATCATACCTTTTTTACCATCAGCTCTTTATCAGGTAAGCTTGTTAGACATATTATTGTGGAGTAGTTGCAGGCCCATTTATTCAGGGTTTTGGCAAAGAATCTTTCTCATAATTAATATGTTTTTTTATTATGGAAATATTTGTTGCTAAAACACAAATGTCCTTTAAAAATAGATAGGAATTTTATACTCAAGAGTCCAATTAGGAGTTCTTGGAGAATTCTAGCTCTGGTGTGTGTTTTGAGACTTGAGAATATTATGCCTTAAAGAAACATATTTGTAAAATATTAGTGGTGCAAATGTTTCTTGGCCTCAAGTGGAAATGGCTGAAATGATCATGACATGTTATTAAACATGATAGCAGCTTTGGAGCTAGTCTCTCAGAGGGACTCTTTCAAACTCCCACTTGCATGTCTTGAATCTCTCTTCACTCCATAATTTTCTCTATTATTTGAGCCCTAAGCAAATAAAAACAAATATAAACTGAGTGTTACACTTTAACAATTAACATAATAGGAAAATAAACAGCATTCTCTACATCATCTTACACCTAAATACCACCTGAGATACTAGTCTTTGATCCAGATACTAAGTTCTTTGTATTTGTGGTTCGGGGTAAGGGATTGTTGGATAAAACAAGACAAACATATGAATTAAGTTTTAGTTTTTAGAGGTAATATTCATGATTTTAATTACTATAATCATTACTATTACTATTTCTCATCAACTACTACTTGGGATGACTGTGTCGGGGAAAAACCAACCATTTTTTCATTGAATTTGAAACTATCTCTACAGTAGAAAATGCACATCTAATGCTATCTATTCACTTGGCCAAAGTTTATGACTGAAAGTTACATGAGCTCAAAAGAACATAGTATTTACTATTGTTTTCTTAAATTAACATGTTATAACATTATCATCTAATTATTTATGTTCATACCCATAGAACAGTGAGGTGTTCAACCTGGGGGAGAGAAGCTCCCTGAAAACAGTAATGGTTAACATACAGAGAGGTTGTCAAGATGTAGAGAATGATCACTGAGTGCACATTAAACAGATATCTGCATCACTTTCAACCCACCCACCCAGCACTGAGGACCATGAAACAAGAAATGTTAGAGACAAGATAAAAGTGCCACCAAGCCCAAATGCTGTGATATTGAGGTTCCAACCATAAACACACAGCAGCTGTGGGTACATGCCCAAGATTGGTCCCCCCCAGTTTTCCAGAAAGCAAAGTGGAGATGCCCATGAGATCACATCTCTTTTTGAACAGCAAATGACTGATAATGGTCGATGGAGCAGCAGATGTTAGTTTCTCTACTAATATCAACACAGAGGACCTAGGTAATAAGAAAGGTTCAGAGGAGAAGAACAAAAGAAATAATATAATCATCAGACTTTGTGTGAGGGTAGAAAACTGTCAAAAATTTTAAAAAAATTGATTAGTTATTATCAATTGTTAATAACAAGCACTTTAGAATGTTTCACATGTCAGAAAATGATGAAATTTTGTTAAAATAAACTAAGGGAAAGAAACCCAAAATCTTCAGTTTATAGCAAATAGAGCCCTGTAAGTCCAAATGTTTCAGAAGAACATACTTCTAATTGAAGAAGAAAAAGTAGCTTGTCGCACGGAGCCGAGCTGAGCAGAGCAGGCAACTCTCAATAAGCCCGCCCTTGGGACTGGGAATGCCTGGGCTAGGAAGGAGCCCAATCACCTTTGGCAGATTCATCCGGACCCCGGCAGATATGCCCAGACAGAGGGACCAAGCCACCAAGACTCTCCCTAACACATATGAAGGAAGAGATGGGCAGGCGCCAATCAAAGAATTCATCCAACAACCTGAAAAGCAACATGAAAACACCAGAATCCAGCGATTATGGAACAGGAAAACCCGAGCAACCAATCCCAGAAGAAGTAGAAGAAATTGACTTTAAACGTAACTTTATGAAAGTTATAGAGAACTTTAAAGAACAGGTGAAAAACTCCTTTATAGAAAGGGATGAGAAAACTAACAAAAAGTTAGAAGAAATGAATAAATTCCTCAAAGATACCCTAGAAAACCAAGAAAAAGCAATCAAAAAGGTAACTGAAACAGTTCAAAACTTGAAAACTGAAATGGAGGCAATGAAGAAAATACAAACTGAGAAATGGTGGGATAAGGAAAATCTGGAAAAATGAACGAGAACCACACAGAGAAGTATAAGCAACAGAATACAAGAGATAGAAGAAAGAATCTCAGACGCAGAAGATACGATAAAGAAAATAAACTCAGTGATAGAAGAAACAAATCCAACAAATTCGCAACACAAAACATCCAGGAAATCTGGGACACCATGAAAAAACCAAATCTAAGAATAATTGGGATAGAAGAAGGAGAATTCCACTCCAAACGCCCAGAAAATATATTCAACAAAATTATTGAAGAAAACTTTCTGAACCTAAAGAAGGATATTCCTATGAAGGTTCAAGAAGCATACAGAACACCAAATAGGCTGGATATAAAAAAAATCAAACCCTCGCCATATAATAATCAAAAAACAAATCATACAGAATAAAGAAAGAATATTAAGAGCCGCAAAGGAAAAAGGTCAAGTAATATATAAGGGTCAACCTATCAGAATTACACCTGACTTCTCTATGGAATCCATGAAAGCCAGAAGGTCTTGAATAGATGTGCTATAGAAACTAAGAGACCATGGATGCAAGCCCAAACTACTATACCCAGCAAAGCTTTCTTTCACCATCAATGGGGAAAACAAGATATTCCAGGAAAAAACAAATTTAAGCAATATGTAGCCACAAACCCAGCCTTACAGAAAGTACTAGAAGGAAAACCACAAGTAAAGGAAGCAAACAACATCTATAATAACACAGACATCTAACAACCCTACACCACCTCAACTCAAAGAAGGGAACCACACAAACCCTACCACAAAAAAAGAAATTAACCGATATGAACAACCACTGGTCATTAATAACATTTAATATCAATGGACTCAACTCACCTATAAAAAGACAGAGCTTAAGAGAATGGATACAAAAACAGTATCCAACATTCTGCTGTTCACAAGAAACACACCTCAACCACAAAGACAGACATTATCTCAGAGTAAAGGGTTGGGAAAAGGTTTTTCAATCAAATAACCCTAAGAAACAAGCAGGTGTGTCTATACTAAAATCTAACAAAATCGACTTCAAGCTAAAATCAATCAAAAGAGATGGAGATGGAAACTTCATACTCATAACAGGAAAGATTCATCAAGATGAAGTCTCAATCCTCAATATCTATGCCCCTAATATAAAAGCACCCACATATGTAAAAAAAAACATTACTAGAATTCAAAGAACACATCACACCCCACACACTAATAGTAGGAGATTTCAACACTCCTCTCTCACCAATGGACAGGTCAACCAGACAGAAACTTAACAAAGAAATATGAGAACTAACAGATGTAATGAATCAAATGGATTTAATAGACATCTATAGAACATTCCACGCAAACAGGAAAGAATATACCTTCTTCTCACATTCTCATAGAACCTTCTCGAAAATTGATCACATACTTGGTAACAAAGCAAACATCTACACATACAAAAAAGTTGGAATAACCACCTGTGTCTTGTCGGATCACCATGGAGTAAAGATAGAATGTAACAACAATTCCACCAACAAAAAGCCTGCAAACTCATGGAAACTGAACAGTCAACTACTGAACCACTCCTGGGTAAAGGAAGAAATAAAGAAAGAAATTAAAGTGTTCCTTGAATTCAATGATAATAAAGAAACAACATACATGAACCTATGGGACACTATGAAAGCAGTGCTAAGAGGAAATTTCATAGCACTTAGTGCCAACATAAAGAAAACAGAGAAAGCACACATTAGTGACTTAACAGCACACCTGAAATCTCTAGAAAAAAAAAAAGAAGCAGACTCACTCAGGAGGAGTAGAAGACTGGAAATAACCAAACTGAGGGCTGAAATCAACAAAACAGAGACACAGCAAACAATCCAAAGAATCAATGAAA
Organism: Ondatra zibethicus; assembly: GCA_004026605.1. Classification (NCBI taxonomy): domain Eukaryota; kingdom Metazoa; phylum Chordata; class Mammalia; order Rodentia; family Cricetidae; genus Ondatra; species Ondatra zibethicus. The sequence goes on from PVIU01007540.1 coordinate 9,046, forward strand.
CAAAGAGCTGGTTCCTTGAGAAAATCAACAAAATCGACAAATCCTTATCCAAACTAATCAAAAGGCAGAGAGAGAACACTCAAATTAACAAATCAGAAATGAAAAGGGGGACATAACAACAGACACTGAGGAAATTCAAAGAATCACTAGGTCTTACTACGAAAGCCTATATGCCACAAAATTGGAAAATGTACAAGAAATAGACTGTTTTTAAGATAAATACCACATACCGAAATTAAATCAAGACCAGGTGAACAGTTTAAACAGACCTATAAGTCGCGAGGAAATAGAAGCTCTCATCAAAAACCTCGCAACCAAAAAAAGCCCAGGACCAGATGGTTTTAATGCAGAATTCTACCAAAACTTCCAAGAAGAGCTAATATCTATACCTCATAATGTGTTTCACATAATAGAAACAGAAGGGTCAATGCCAAACTCATTTTATGAAGCTACAATTACCCTGATACCAAAACCACACAGGGACGCAACGAAGAAAGAGAATTATAGACCAATCTCACTTATGAACATTGATGCAAAAATTCTCAATAAAGTACTGGCAAACAGAATCCAAGTACACATTTAAAAAAATCATCCATTATGATCAAGTAGGCTGAATCCCAGAGATGCAGGGCTGGTTCAAAATACGAAAATCTATCAATGTAATCCATCATATAAATAAACTGAAAGAAAAAAAACATATGATCATTTCATTAGATGCTGAAAAATCATTTGACAAAATTCAACACCCCTTTATGGTAAAGGTATTGGAGAGATTAGGGATACAAGGATCATATCTAAGTATAATAAAGGCAATATATAGCAAGCTGACAGCTAACATCAAATTAAATGGAGAGAAGCTCAAAGCCATTCCACTAAAATCAGGAACAAGACAAGGCTGTCCACTGTCACCATGCCTCTTTAATATAGTTCTTGAAGTCCTAGCAATAGCTATAAGACAAAATAAGGAGATCATGGGGATTCGAATTGGAAAGGTAGAAGTCAAACTTTCGTTATTTGCAGATGATATGATAGTGTACATAAGTGACCCCAAAAACTCTACCAAAGAACTTCTACAGCTGATAAATACCTTCAGTGAAGTGGCAGGATACAAAATCAACTCAAAAAAAATCAGTAGCCCTCCTATACAAAAAGGATAAAGAAACAGACAGGGAAATCAGAGAAATATCACCTTTCACGATAGCCCCAAATAGCATAAAGTATCTTGGGGTAACACTAACCAAGGAAGTGAAGATCTATTTGACAAGAACTTTAATACCTTGAAGAAAGAAATTGAAGAGGATACCAGAAAATGGAAGGATCTCCCATGCTCCTGGATTGGTAGGATCAATACAGTAAAAATGGCAATTGTACCAAAGGCTGTCTATAGATTCAATGCAATCCCCATCAAAAGCCCAACAAAATTCTTCATAGACCTTGAGAGAACAATAACTAAGTTTATATGGAAAAACAAAAAGCCCAGGATAGCCAAAACAATCCTATACAATAAATGAATTGCCGGAAGCATTACCATCCCTGACTTCAAACTCTATTACAGAGCTACAGTAATGAAAACAGCTTGGTATTGGCATAAAAACAGAGATGTTGACCAATGGAATCGAATTGAAGAACCAGATATGAATCCACAAACACATGAACACCTCATATTTGACAAAGAGGCTAAAATTATACAATGGAAGAATGAAAGCATCTTCATCAAATGGTGCTGGCATAACTGGATGTCAACCTGTAGGAGAATAAAATTAGACCCTTATCTGTCACCCTGCACAAAACTCAAGTCCAAATGGATTAAAGACCTCAACATAAATCTAACCACACTGAACCTGACAGAAGAGAAAGTGATAAGTAGCCTGCAGTACGTGGGCACTGGAGACCAGTTTTTGTGTAAAACCCCAGTGGCACAGACAATAAGAGCAACAATGAATAAATGGGACCTCCTGAAACTGAGTAGCTTCTGTAAAGCAAAAGACACAGTCATTAAGACAAAAAGGCAACCTACTGAATGGGCGAAGACCTTCACTGACCCCATATCAGACAAAGGTCTGATCTCAAAAATATACAAAGAACTCACGAAACTAGACATTAAAATTCTAAATACCCCAATTAAAAAATGGGGTAATGATCTGAACCGAGAATTCTCAACAGGAGAAGTTTGAATGGTCAAAAGATACTTAAGGTCATGTTCAACTTCCTTAGCAATCAGGGAAATGCAAATCAAAACAACTCTGAGATACCATCTTACACCTGTTAGAATGGCCAAAATCAAAAACATCAACGATTGCCTATGCTGGAGATGATGTGGCGTAAGGGGAACTCTCATCCATTGCTGGTGGGAATGCAAACTTGTGCAACCTCTTTGGAAATCAGTGTGGCGGTTTCTCAGGAAATTGGGAATAAACCTACCTCAGGATCCAGCAATACCACTCTTGGGAATATACCCAAGAGAAGTCCAATCATGCCACCAAAGCATTTGTGCAACTATGTTCATAGCAGCATTGTTTGTAATAGTCAGAACCTGGAAACAACCTAGGTGCCCCTCAATGGAAGAATGGATCAAGAAATTGTGGATTATATACTCATTAGAATACTACTCAGCGGTAAAAAACAATGATATCTTGAATTTTGCATGCAAATGGATGGAAATAGAAAATGCTATCCTGAGTGAGGTAACCCAAACCCAGAAAGATGATTACGATATGTACTCACTCATTAGTGGACCCTAGCCATAAAATAAAGGACACTAAGCACTTACCTCACAAGCCCAGAGAAGCCATATAGCAAGGTGAACTCAAAGAAAGCATATACAGATCCTCCTGGAAGTTTGAAGCAAACAATATCATCAGGCAAAAGTTGGAAGCCAGGGGACGGTGATAGAGGTGGGGGGTAGGGGAGTAGGGGAAGGCGAGGGGGGAAGGAGAAGGGAGAAGGACTGGGGAGAGCCTGGGGGAGTGGGAGGGTGAAGATGGAGGAAAGGTGGACATTGGAGAAGGGAATAAGATATCTACATTCAGAGAGTCATTTTAGGGTTTTCAAGATACTTGGCCCTGGAGGGGATCCCAGGTGTCCACGGTCATGTCCCCAGCTATGTATTCGGGCAGCAGAGGAGAGGGTGCCAGAACTAGCCTTGTCCTACAGTCACATTGATGAATATCTTGATCACCACCATAGAAATTTGGTCCGATGGATGGAGATAGAGACAGAGACCCACATTCACAACAAAGCATTCTCCTTGAGCTCCCAAGGTGCAGTTGAAGAGCAGAAGGTGGGAGAAGATGAGTAAGGAAGTTAGGACCGTGAGGGGCTGGTCCACCTACTGAGACAGTGTGTCTGAACTAATGGGAGCGCACCATTCCATCTGGACTGGGACTGAACGAGCATATGATCAAACCAGACTCTCTGAATGTGGCGGCGAATGGGGGCAGACAGAGAAGCCATCAACAATGACACCAGGACTTATCTCTTCTGCATGTATTATCTTTTTGGGAACCTAGTCTTTTTGGATGCACACCTTCCTAAGCCGTGAGGGAGGGTGGTGCGCCTTGGACTTCCCACAGGGCAGGGCACTATGCCCTCTTTTAAGGAAGCAGGAGGGAGGAGGAGTGGGGGGTAGTGGGAGGGGACCGGGAGAAGTGGAAGAAATGTGAAAATTTCATTTATTTAATTATGTTTTTGAATGGAAAAAAAGAAAAGAATATGAAAAAAAGAAAAAAAGTAGCAAAACAAATTTTAAAAAGTATTCCTAAAAGAATCAAGAAACACTAAACATGTTCCTACATTAAAAACCAGCAAAAAATACTACACAAATTTCATGATTTCTAAAAGTAATTATTTAGTTATGTTTATTTGGTGCATCTCTGTTTAGGCATGTACTTGTGAGTACAGAGTCCAAAGAGATTCCAGGAAAGGGTGAAAAATACCCTGGCGCTGCAGTTATCGGAAGCTACAAGTCACATGATAGAGTGGTGAAAACTGGACTCATTCTAAACTACTGAGCCCTGAAACAGTGGTTTAAAAATAATAACTCAGTGTATTACAAAGTTTTGAAAAAAAATAGCCTCATGAAGATGCGGGGATGACTGGTGACCATAAATGAACTTGTAAATGAAAGGAAAGAAAATAAGACTCCAGATGAAAGGAATACACATAACCATTACTGTCTAGTTAATAAAGATTTTTCTTCTTTTGTGTCCTTATATCTACAAATTCATAACACACACACATTTTTTAACCTAAACAATGACATAGAGTGAAATAGGGAATCACACAGAATGCTGTAATGATACATGATGATGAATGCATACATCAGGACAACTCATGTTTCAATCAGTATTGAAGTACTATGATAATGTTTATAGATAAGGATATCTATAAATGTTAGTATGCAGGATTTGACACTCTATTACCTGAAGAAGGGTCAGACCATGTACCTGCAAGAGTTATAGAGAACTTACCACTTAGACCTTTGATTCCATGCAATTCTCCAAATAAGGTGGAACGAGGACTTCTACAACAATTCTTTGATTTGTGGTTCTGAATTAGGAATATCTTCATGAAGTGAACATCTTCTAGATCTAGAAACTAAGAATGCATTCTAAAATTTGTTCATAAATAAATTTTTAAATATAATATAAAATTTGTTTATATTATATATATATATATAATTTTTAGCCATGTTTTTGTATTTATGTATGTATGCAGGTCATAGAGAAGGCCAGAAAAGGTCACTGGATTCCCTCTGGAACTGGAGTTAGAAGTGGTTATAAGTTATTCAAAGAGGATTCTGGGAACACAACTCGAGTTTTCTAGAAGAGTAGCAAATGTTCTTAACTATTAAGCTACCTGTGCAGAAAGAGTAATATCATTACCAGTACAGTGGGAATATTTATATGGATTGAATCTCATTCTAAACACATATGTTTATACTTTTAAACAATTGTCAATGTCACAGTCATTTTTCAATGAACTCCTGTGAGTGTAGACACTCATGGCTGCACAAGATGCTTAGAACAGGCGGTGGTTGTGTTCTCAGGCCTATATAAATCATTTATGTCACCACCTCTCAAGATCAGGGACAACTGAAGGAGGAGGATGCATTAAGAACATACGAACTGGGATACAGGGAGAAGGGCTGAAAATGCCGTCTGGGCAAGCAACCATTGCAATAAGAAATGCTCAAAAACTGAAGAGGAATGCCTCGGGTCTGCCATCGACAGTCTGACATGGGTGGAGAAGAGAGGAATTGATATGTCATAATCCTCACTGCTGATTTATTTCCTTCTGATAAATTCAGGGAGAACAGGTGCTATTGCCTTAAGTTGTGTTCCCACTGGTGATTCTCCCAGGCTCTAATGGAGTAGTCTAATTCTCTGGCTACACAGATGATCCTGCTTAAACTAAATGGATAATAGAGCCAAGTCAAACATTATTAATCTGATAAAGAAACAAGTAAGAAGGAATATTGTTGGGGCTTATAGATGTTGGAAGAAAATGACAAAAAAAGGGAAAGAGAGAGGAACCAACTAATAGAGTTTCTAATACTAGATACTGTAACCAGCTAAAAGAATAAGTAATATAATGTTACATTATGGCCCAATGTATAAAATAAATATATATGAGTCTTTACTGGCATAAATTTCATGAAAAAGTGAGTGTCAAAATTAGATAATACTCTGAAAAATATATTTTTCAAAACTCTTAAAAGTCTTCGAAGAAAAACAAAACCATAGTAGTTTTAATGTTATGATAAATTTAGTGTATTGTGATTAGTTTGGGGCCAGAAATAAAGTATTAGTTAAAATTAAGCATGTATAGATAAAATATAAACACAATAACATGATGTTATTCACCAATTATAAACCAAGATACCATATTAGATAATTATAGGAAAGTTAATGGTGAGATTACTATGTTGTCTTTCTATTTGTGTATACCTTAAGGTTTTCTGAAAACAAAAAGTAGGCTTTATTTAATTATTGATTTGTTTTTATTTTCATTTGTATGTAATTGTGTTTATCTGTGTGTGAGTACAATCATGTGAATGCACATGTTCATGGATACTTGAAAGGGTGTCACATTGTTTGGAGCTGGCAGTAGTGGGCTGCTTGATGCAGGTGTAGGACCAGAACATGAGACATTTGAAAAAAACAGCACAAGTTCTTAATCAATAAGCCAACCAAACTCTCCAGCTTGAAAAAATCATTTTACAAACTTCTTTTCGTCATGTGTGATGATGCTCACATAAAACTTATTATCCATTCACAAAAATAATTCTGAAAGTCCTAAATGGAAGATTTAAAAAAGAGTAAATAGTAGTATCAGATGAAACCAAAGACAAGTTACTGAACTGTCAGAATGAAAGTACAGACACACCTCAGCTTTGGTTATGAAAAACTGAAAACCCACTAACTCAGAAGAGTTTACAAGAAAACAACCTGGAAAACAGTCAGCAGGAAACAGTAAGAGGAGAATAGGCTTCATGTAATACTTATGCAATCAGGGAAATGCAAATCAAAACAACTTTGAGATACCATCTTACACCTGTTAGAATGGCTAAAATCAAAACCACCAATGATAGCTTATGCTGGAGAAGATGTGGAGTAAGGGGAACACTCACCCATTGCTGGTGGGAATGCAAACTTGTGCAACCACTTTGGAAATCAGTGTGGCGGTTTCTCAGGAAATTGGGAATAAACCTACCTCAGAATCCAGCAATACCACTCTTGGGAATATACCCAAGAGATGCCCAATCATACTACAAAAGCATTTGTGCAACAATGTTCATAGCAGCATTATTTGTAATAGACAGAACCTGGAAACAACCTAGGTGCCTCTCAATGGAAGAATGGACCAAGAAAGTGTGGAATATATACACATTAGAATACTACAATGACATCTTGAATTTTGCATGCAAATGGATGGAAATAGAAAATGCTATCCTGAGTGAGGCAACACAAACCCAAAAAGATGATTATGCTATGTACTCACTCATTAGTGGACCCTAGCCATAAAACAAAGGACACTAAGCTTATAGCTCACAAGCCCAGAGAAGCCATATAGCAAGGTGAACCCAAAGCAAAACATATATAGATCCTCCTGGAAATTGGAAGCAAACAAGATAGCCAGGCGAAAGTTGGAAGCACGGGGCGAGGATAGGGGTGGGGGTACGGGAGTCAGGGAAGGGGAGAGGGGGAAGGAGAAGAGAGGAAGGAAGGACTGGGGGAGTGGGAGGGTGGAGATGGAGGAAAGGTGGATATTGGAGAAGGGAATAAGATATCTACATTAAGGGAGTCATTTTATGACTGGCAAGATACTTGGCTCTAGAGGGGATCCCAGGTGTCCACAGAGATGTCCCCAGCTAGGTCCTTGGGCAGCAGAGGAGAGGGTGCCAGAACTAGCATTGCCCCATAGTCACATTGATGAATATGTTGATCATCACCATAGAAATTTGGTCTGATGGATGGAGATAGAGACAGAGACCTACATTCACATCAGAGCAATGGACTGAGCTCCCAAGGTCCAGTCGATGAGCAGAAGGTGGGAGAAGAGGAGCAAGGAAGTTAGGTCTGTGAGGGACTGGTCCACCCACTGAGACAGTATGCCTGATCTAATGGGAGCTCACCAAATCCAGCCGGACTGGGACTGAATGAGCATATGATCAAACCGGACTCTCTGAATGTGGCTGCCAATGGGGGCAGACTGAGAAGACATCAACAATGACACTAGGACCTATCTCTTCTGCATGTATTATCTTTTTGGGAACCTAGTCTATTTGGATGCACACCTTCCTAGGCCGGGATGGAGGGGGGAGGGCCTTGGACTTCCCACAGGGCAGGGCACCATGCCCTCTTTTAAGGAAGCAGGGGGAGGGAGGAGAGGTGTGGGGGTGTGGGAGGTGACTGGGAGAAGGGGAGTAAATGTAATTTTTTTCAATGGAAAAAAATAAAAGAACATGGAAAAAACAAAAAAAAAGAAAATTAAATTGAATGATTTTATCTTTAAAACTGGGCTTCAATGCTCTTCAATGATACCGCAGATAAAGAACTTGAAATTGTTCCTGACCATTAAGAGTTTCAGAGGGACCCACACAGGTCCCCCTTTACTGATATTAATAAGTCCTGAAAGGATGCTCACTACTAACTAATAACCCTAGCTCTCTGAGACACCATAAAGTCATTGATCACCACTTTCACTAATATAGTTATTATTCAACAAGCAACTCCACCTTTATTTCCCTTTCCAAGTATAAACCATGGAATCTTTCCTTGAGCCAGGCCAGGTCAAAGGCTCTGCATAGCTGGCCATTTTCTCCATGCCCTCTTTGCCTGCCCTCACATTCCAGCTTGCTTTATAGAAACTAATTTTAGGCCTCTGAGAATGAATACTGCAAACATTGCAAAGACATATAGAGAGTGTTGGGGCTCAATGTGTGATAACAGTGAATGATGATACCATGAAAATTAAAAGACAAGAATAAAAGAAAGCATATTTAACAAGTGGTGCTGGCATAACTGGATATCAACATATAGAAGAATGAAAATAGACCCATATCTATCACCATGCACAAAACTCAAGTCCAAATGGATCAAAGACCTCAACTCAAGCCAGCCACACTGAACCTTATAGAAGAGAAAGTGGGAAGTACACTTGAACGCATTGGCACAGGGAACCACTTCCTAAATAAACGCCAGCAGCACAGACACTGAAAGAAACAATAACTTGGACCTCCTGAAACTGAAAAGCTTCTGTAAAGCAAAGGACACAGTCAACAAGACAAAACGACAGCCTACACAATGGGAAAAGATCTTCACTGACCCTACATCAGACAGAGGTCTGATCTCCAAAATATACAAAGAACTCAAGAAATTGGACACCAAAAGATCACATAATCCAAGAAAAAAATGGAGTACAGGCCTAAACGGAGAACTCTCAACAGAGGAATCTAAAATGGCTGAAAAACACTTAAGGAAATGTTCAACGTCCTTAGTCATCAGAGAAATACAAATCAAAAGAATTCTGAGATTCCATCTTATACCTGTAAGAATGGCCAAGATCAAAAACACTGATGACAACTTATGCTGGAGAGGTTGTGGAGTAAGGGGAAGTCTTCTGCATTGCTGGTGGGAATGCAAGCTGGTACAGCCCCTTTGGATGTCAGTGTAGCAATTTCTCAGAAAATTAGGAAACAACCTTCCTCAAGACCCAGTAATACCACTTTTGGGTATATATCCAAAGAATGCTCAATCATGCCACAAGGACATGCGCTCAACTATGTTCGTAGCAGCATTGTTTGTCATAGCTAGAACCTGGAAATAACCTAAATGCCCCTCGACTGAAGAGTGGATAAGGAAAATGTACATTTACACAATGGAGTACTACACAGCAGAAAAAGAAAATGACTTTCAATTCAAAATTTCAAGAAAATTCCTGGATTTTACAGGAAAATGGATGGAGCTAGATGACATTATTTTGATTGAGGTAACACAGACACAGAAAGACAATTATCACATGTACTCATTCATAAGTCATTTTTAAACATAATGCAAAGAAAACCAGCTTACAAATCACAATCCCAGAGAACTTAAACAGCAATGAAGACCCTAAGAGAGACATACATACATCTAATCTACATGGTAAGTAGAAAAAGACAAGATCTCCTGAGTAAATTGAGAGCATGGGGACCTTGGGGGAGGGTTGAAGCAGAGGAGAGAGGCAGGGAGGGGAGCAGAGAAAAATGTAGAGCTGAATAAAAGTCAATAAAGAAATTTTAAAAATAAAAAAAATAAAATTAAAGACAATAAAAAAACAATCCTTGAAGGGGATAGTTGAATTTTGTGTGTTTGTTCATATATATGAACACATATGTATCTCTATATATGCATACTTACATATGGCTTTATGACTATATACACATATATGAATTGATGTGTAAGATATACACACTATGAATATACATTCTATATGTGTTTGTACATATATATTTTTTCACAATATAGATTTGTTAATTAACATATATAAATAGAAAAAACAGATAAATAATTTTGAAAAAGTGTGTTGGTTATTAGAATGATGCAGTAGAACAAATTAAGTAAATGAAAATAAAACTAGATAAGTACACATGGTTGAAAAGTTTAACAGTAATTTATGTTGAAAAATAATTCTGTCCAAATGACAATGTACTGGTTTCATAATGTACTCTGCCAAGTGTTCATAATTAGGGGTAATTAAAATTCCCCATAAGTTCTGCAAAGTTAGTAAATGATCTTGAGATTCTACATGAAATTTCAGCTAATTACTGCTCAGCTTCAGAGAATGATACGTGATGGTCCAAAGGGCTACTCAATGCCCTTACATAAACAACTGTATTTGTCATGAATAGGGCTAGAGAAATGGCTCAGCAGTTAATAACAATTGCAGTTTTTTCAGACAAACAAAATACAGTTCCCAGCAACCAGATCAGGAAACTCACAACTGTTGTCACTTTAGCTCCAGGGGAATACGACTCCTTCTGCTGGCCTCTGTGGGTACTTGCACTCATTTGAGCATACATACATATACACCCACACATTCACACATGTGCCCACACACACGCACACACACACACATCCACACACACCAATTAGCACATAAACCTAATTAAAAATAAAGGAAATCATATATATGCAAACAGTACTTTTTAAAGGCATATTAAAAATTATGAGAATAACAACTTTCTAATAGAATGGTATTTATTCATTATTTCTAAATGGTATAGTATTTAGAGTTTGTAATTAGTTTTATTTTTTGCATAATGGAAGGTTCTGGAAAATTATGAACCATTATAAATGAACAGTTTAGAAACTATCATTTTCTCACAGAATCTATGAAAGTAATATACTAATGTCTTCAGAATTTCATAACCTTATAAATTTGAATTACTTATATGACTATTGATTTAATAATAGTTAATTATTTTTACACTGCATATGAGTTTGCTATTTAGCTGAAGCAAAATAAAAGCATCTATTTAATTATGAAGTTTGGCAGGACTAAAACTGACTGATTTTAGACTTTCAACTGGCCTTTCCTAAATTGTGCTGTGCATTGAGTCAGTTTTGGCATAGGAAAGTCACTGCACATTGCGAAAATCTTGATGCTAGTCTGATGGATAGCTTTCTATTAATAATGTCTGCAACTTCTACTGATATGTGTTTTTAAAGCCTTGTTACCAATTTGTCATATTCCATGCCTTACTATTTAGTCCCTCACAGTGTCAAAACAGATTGTCAACCCCACCTCCTCCAACTCCTCCCTCACACTCCCACACTACCCTCCCAATCTGACATCCTCTTCCTTTTAAAAAACGCCTGAGTCTGATTAGTGCTACCCATCATATCCGTGAATGAAGTCATCAAATGATGAAACAACACAGGAATATCACTAAATTTAACAATTCATTCTTTTGATTTCATGCTTTCCTAATTGTGTATTGTATATTGAGATTTGCTAGATTTTGGCTCTGTACCCATTTTGCATGTGTATATGTTGATAGGGAGCCCGTAGTGTGCTTGTGAGTATGTGTGTTGGTGCGTGTGTTTGTTGCACATACACAAGTGTTCCCATGTAGAGGTCAAAGGTTAATGTAACTGCAATCATTCTCAATGTTCTGTATCCAAACATGATCTCTCACTGAAAGATACAGCGTAGTCATCTGGGTAGTCTCACCAACCAGCTTGTCCCAGGGATCCTGTCTCCACCTACTGATAGCTGAGATTTCAGGTGGGCTACTGTTCCCAACATGGATTCTGGAGGTTTGAATTCTGTTTTTTGTATTTGCACACCAAAGGTTCTCTTTATGTACAGAGCCATTTCCCTGCCATGCTCACATTTTCACAGTGGTAGAATGAACGTGCGTTAGAACTATGGTTTTCCTCCTAAGCCATACAGGTAGCTAGCTGTCAGCACACTGAAATAGAATTGTTTCCTAAATGTCTTGATACTTTTCAGAGAATGAACTTCTAGGTTCTTGTTTTGCTATTTTTAGCAGCTTTGCTTAGCTTTATATGCAAATAATATTTACATATTTAATAAAATGATTATTAATGACTTCACAGTAATCTCTTCATTGGAGTTCCCAGCTTACACTTTTTATCTGTATTATCATATAGGGTTAGCCTATTAAATGATGAACAATTTGCTTCTCTATGAACTCTATCAATCATGGAAATAATAATTAGAAATTATTGTTATTGTGGTTAGTATGTGAGACATGACTTTAGATGTTTCAACGTTAAATAAATTCATTTGAGTTAAGTGCCAAAGAAAAGTGGCCAGGAAAGAGTCATGCCAGAGATGGCTGGACAGGAACATCCTCATCTGACCCTCCAGTAAAGTCACTGGAAGCACAGGATAGACAAGGAACCACACTAACACAGAATGTGGGTTCAGAAATGTCTAACTGGGAGACAGCGAGAAGCCTCCGCAGTTCAGAGCACTGGCTGGTCTTGCAGAGGATCCAGAATCAATTCCCAGCAGCTTGAAACAATCTGTAGCCTGAGTTCTAGAGGCCCTGCTGCCCTCCTCTGGCCAAGGGACGCACCAGGTTTACAGATGATGCACAGACAAATGAGCAGGTGAGAACCTTATGCACATTAAGTAAAATAATTTCTAAAATAATTACAAAATAAAATGTTTAGTCAAACTTTTTATCCAAAAATTTTGTCCTACTTTGGGTCAAAAGACTAGCAAATTAGTAGGTAGGCCTAAGGAATGGTTTTTTTAATGTGGGAAAAAGAGAAACCAGAGTCAAGCATAATGTCTATGCAATGTAGAGCAAAGCAGCCTAGACTTCTTAAAGACTGTTGTCAGAAAACAGATTTTTCTCTTTGCTAGCAAGTATCGATTCCACAAATTTTATCAAAATGTATTGTCTGAAAATTTAAGTAAATAAAGGCTATCTTTGTGAGAATGATCAAGTATAAATAATCAGGACATCTTCAAGAGCCCAGTAATATGCTCACACCTGATAACTGCTCTGTAGGAAGTGGACATGGGTATCCTCTGCTCCTGATATAGCTGGTACATTATTACATTTTTAATTTATTATATCTCTTCTATGTATTTCATGTGTACAGCTGTGGAGTTAGGAGAACACTTGCAGTACACTGTTCTCTCCTGACACAATGTGGAATTGTGGACAAACCTGACAGGATGTTCTTTACCTGCTGAGTTGTTTTGTTGGCCCCAAGGTAGATAATCTCTGTTATTTTGAAAAATAGGGACATTGAGACCCTTTCTCCAGGAAACTCAAGTAGAAAAAAAAAAACAACAAAAAAAAAAAAACAAAAAACAGTGTCATAACGCATGTCCTGTCAATTTGGCTGTAGAGAGAAATCTTTACATGGCATACTTGTATGTCTATAATTTGAAAATAGCAATGTGTAGGTATTTTCAAATTCTGTTATGGTGGCTACTTATGAATACATATAGTTCACATGGTATTAAATGAAAACCAAGGTAGTTGTGGTTATCAGAAACATTGCAAGGAAAATTTTTAGTAGTTAGCTTGTGTTGTCATTTAAAATGCAACTTTTACTGGAAATATGTACTTCTGGCATAATTTAATTTCATCCACTTATACCCAGAATTCCCTTTCTTTAAAGAGAGATTTGTATTCTGCAGATATGGCTCATATTTTCTTTTAACATTCATATAATTTTTCAGAGAGATGAAATTAATCTATATAGATTTGATTTTCCCTATTTTAAAACCAAGATGTGGTCAGCAAACTCACTTAAGAAGAAATCTAGAATCAATATGTAATTAAGGCAGTCACATGCAAGATTAAAATATCATTGTAGCAGAAACACAATGGAAAGTTTTAAGTGGACAGTCAGGTGCTGCCCCCAGTAAACAGGGTGTGACATGGTGCACAGCCAGGTATTACGCCAACTGTATTAACAGACATTCAAGAAGATAATATAATGAGTATACTATTATGAGTTTGAATAAGAATATGGCATAGATAAAATTGGGAATGCTTTGGGGGTTAATGATGCACGTTCATAATTTAAAGGTAGGTAGTAAACTGCAAGCAGTGAGATTCAATTACAGAAACTATAAGATGAAGTCAGAAATATTCCCATGAAGCAGGAGGTACCCAGCATCCTTTTACAAATAAAGCCTCCTACCGTCACGGCTGATCACACTTCTATTCTAATAATTTAGTTTATGAGCATAACAGAGAGACTGAATAGTTGGTGTTGCATTAAGCAATCTTATTATTTTATCATACTGATACACTGCATTTCAGTAAAAGCAATGCAAGTAGACTTTACAAAGGGCATTTTTAAAAACAGGGATAACTATGAGCAAGGCCTAAATAAACTAGGAAATGAAAATGAAAAGACCATTTATGAATGGGAGAAGTAATGTTGGTGGTAGCTCACAACAGAAAGACTGGCAGTTATAGCTAAGCATTATTCTGCAAATGGCAAGAGTGTTGAGTGGATGCATACATTTTCATGATTACCAAACAAATTTACCAGAGGTGGAGGAATTCCTTTTAATGTTTTCTCCAGAAATAAATAGATATCGATTTATGGATATTTTTATTTCATTACTTCGATAAGTTTATCCTTACTATTTTTCTCAAAGGGAGTCGAAGCTTGCTATATGATAGATTTAAACTGCTGAATGCTTGCATGCCATATTTTTTACAAGGAGAGTAATTCTACTTAAGAGTACTTTTCTTCAAGGGAAATAAAATCGTCCACAATCTATACAAATTATATGGAGAGTATGGATCTGAATGAAATGTTCATAGCCTTAACTGACACATTATTAGATACTAAGAAGAGAATATACAGCATTATGCTCTGAAAATTTACAGACATGAAAGGGAAGCACACATTAAGATTCTGTTTAAGGAAAACATAGCAAGTCATGGAAAAGTTAGGTATTAAGTTGCATCCTTTATTTTTGCTAGCAAAACATCTAAGTATGTGTTAATATTTTGTGGGCTATCATTATCTATGGGTGATTTTGTTAAGAAATATGGTTGCAAAATAGCAAAAGCAGCAAAACAAGTGTTCAAAATATTTTTACTTATAACTCTCCCTCCATTTGCCAAGGACAGTTGTATGGGATGTAGTAGGGGCTCACCTGTCATGAGTGCTTTCTGCTCTCTGCTCTTTCAAAATACTGGAGGTCAATTTCTAGTATCGAGGTCCAGAGCATCACATGCCATCTAACTCCAGCTGCAGGTTATCTTACGTTGTCTTCTGACCTCTGGGTCTGTACTTCTCTCTCTCTCTCTCTCTCTCTCTCTCTCTCTCTCTCTCTCTCTCTCTCTCTCCCTCTCTCTCTCACACACACACATAAACATACAGAGCTCGTACACGTGCATGCACGTGCAGAGAGAGGGGGAGCAAGAGAGAATGGGGGAGAAAAAATAAAATAAATTTTAAAAAGTATAATAAAGTGGTAGTCCTAACTTTGCCGGCAAGAATCTTTTAGTAGTGGGGACTTCCATCACAGCAAATGCTAAGGAAATTGAAAAAAGGACTATTATCATGTATGGAGATGTACTAAGCTATTGTATTCAGATATGATTTTAGTTTTGTAATCATATTTCCTACATGCTTACAAGAAGAAGTTGAAGTTCAAAAGGTAAATTATTATAAGTTGGTAAGGAGGGCAATGAAACGATGTCTCAGTAGTTATGCTGCTTGCTCTTTCAGGGGACCGATGTAGAGATCAACATCTAAATGGGGTGGCTCATAAAGATCTGTCTCTACAGTTTCACGGGGATCTGACATCTTCACAGATACATGAACATTGTCCTACATACACAGACACTGACACACACGTACCTAGCGTTAGAGACATATGGAAACTGACACACAGACACTGACATACACACATAGAGTCAGAGACACTGAAACAGATATACATATATGTATATATATACATATATATACACTTACATACAGATATATACAAACACACATATATATATACACACACATTAAAAATAAAATAAATGTATTTTAAAAGTAGGTAAAACGTCTTTGTTTTAGGACTCAAGTCTTAGGAGATATCTAAATGTCTAAATGTTCTCTCAGATCTTAGATTTTTTAAAAATTACATTTGTTTTCAAGTTTTTTACTTGTATTAATTCTTTGTGTGTTTCACATCATGTATTTTGTTCCCTTGCAACCTCCCCTCCAAATCAAAACCAAATTTAAAAGAGAATCCAAAAACCAAACAAAAACCAAAACCAAAAATAAACCAAAAGAATCTGTTGCAGAAGCTATAATATGGCTCATGGAATCATACAATTTACCCTTTAGTCTATTCATCTTTACTTGTAAGTATTCATTACCTCTGGTTTGGTTTGGCTTGAGGCCTTTTGTTTCTGCTACATCATCTATAGTGGGCTCTCCCTAGGACTCCTTTTGGACATCACTAGAGCTGACCCTGTCTGCTGTCAGGGGTTCTAATGAGTGAGCCCTGAGGGCATGTTAGCAACAGAGCCAACCCCCTCCCCATCTGCAATGCAGTGGCATGATTTAGAGAACTATGCCCTCCCTCTTCCTCCCCTTGCTATCTCTGCCAGGCCAGATAGCTGGCTCCAGGGAACACAAGAGAGAGAGGACAAGTCCTGCCCCACACCAGCTGCAGCACACAGGAGAACAGGGCCTATACCCCACCTGGGCAGCATACTAGAGCTGACCCTGTTTTTGAGGGCACAGGTGAGTCAGGCTCAAGGGCATGAGAGGAGGAGAGCTGACCTTGCTGCCCCCTGGTATTCCCCAGCAGTAATCTGAAGACAGGGGCCTGCACCTTGCCTAGGAAAGACAGCAGAGTTGTCTCCTGGCAATGTGAGTGAGTGGATCAGGATCTGAGGACTTGAGAGCATTCCTTGCTGTAGGGTAGACTGTGTGAACTAGCCAAGGCAGTGCTGGAGAGCTAGTGCAATAATGTTGATGAGGGAAACCTGGCAAGCTGATCAAGCCAGCTACCACTCAGGCTCAGAACCATGTCTATGAGTTGGCCCACCACAGTATCTTCTGAATCTATGAACTCTTGGAACATGTGAAGGGGATGAACCTACAGATCTAAGACAGCAGGACAGGAAGCATAGCCTGATTTCTCCTGTACTGCAGCCAGTGAGGGTCAGAGCTAGCTTTCCCACTCCAGTGACCCCATAGCCAGCTCTCTCACCTGCCAAGGGAGATAATGGGTGGATGTAGGAGGGCATCTTTCCCTCACCTGTGCCATTATATGGAAGACAAGGGCAGTGTTGCAAGGAGAGGGCTGCTGGTTCATCCCAGTCACCCAGCTAGCTTAGGCCCAAAATAACCACACAGAAACTGTATTTATTAAATCACTGTTTGGCCTATTAGCCCTGGCCTCTTATTGGCTAACTCTCACATCTTGATTTAACCCATTTCTATTAATCTATGTATCGCCATGTGGCAGTGGCTTACCAGGAAAGATTTGGCATGACTGATTCTGGCAGCTCCATGGTGTCTGTCCCTTTCTCCGCCTTTCTTCCTCCCAACATTCAGTTCTGTCTTCCCCGCCTACCTAAGTTCTGTCCTATCAACTAAGCCAAGGCAGTTTCTTTAGTCATTAACCAATGATAGCAACACACAAACAAAAGGAACTCCTACATCAGGGCAGTAGGGTTTACTCTTGTGCTTTCATGCCCTCAGGGTTGGCTCACCTTGTCCTGAGATTCCCAGGTAATGTGCATGCCTACGGTGAAGGGTGGAGCCATCTTTCCCAAGCACAGTGGTGAGCTCTCCCCTGAGCAATAGGACCAGCTTGCCTGCTGCAGTATCCAGGAAGGGCAGAGCCAATGCTCCTAGGGCCATTGAAGGGCAGGACTGGCTCAGCACAGCATGGTTCCAATAACCACCAACATTAGCATGGGCCATAGACATCATCACAGACCCCAGCTGCAGAAGGACCACAGACCTAGACATGGCCCTCAGTAATAGTTCGAATCCTGATATCAGCATGGCTGGAGGGCAGCACAGGCCATACAGGCAACATAGATCAGTATGGCCCTGGTGACAACATGGTTCCAGGTTACTGACCAGACCCCAGACATCTGCAGAACCCTTAGTGGCAATTGAAGCCTTGGATAGCACCCCAGTCACTGGCCTCTGCAGGACCCAGACATGGCCCTAGGCAGTGGCCCATGCCCCATATTCCCATGGCTCCAGGTCACAGCACCAGCCACCCAGATTATCATAGTTTCAGACATGGCATGCTCTCAGACACTGGCATGGTTATAGGTGGCTGACCAGACTTTAGTTACCCACATGCTTTTGGTGACAACAGGAGCCCCAGAAATCAATCCAGTCTCTGGCTGCTGCAGGGTCATATACCCAGACAAGGCCTTCTGCAGCCGTCTGGCCTGAACAGATACCATGGCCCTAGGTGACAGAGTCCCTTGTGTATTTTCCAATATTTAGTAGGCTTTATATGTAAAATGACTTTATATTTAATTTATATGTAGAGCAAACTTTGCAGTTGGTTCAGGCATTCTCATGTCACTGGGTGGTCATGGTGCATGCCTTTAATCCTAGCACTCAGGGAGGCAGAGGCAGAGGGAATCCCTAAATTTTAGGCTTGCCTGGTCCAGGACAGCCTGGAATACACCAAGAAACCCTGTCTTGAAAATGTCTTTACAAACAAGGAAAAAATGTTTTCTCATGTTGTTTCAACCTCACAGCCCAGACCAGCTTCAGTTTCAACAGAATAGTGTGGTATGATCTTGTAGTTGATGAGTTTACATAGATACATTGTCTTTACTAATTTTTTATCTCAGTATTCTCTCTATGCTGTAGAGTTCTGTGAATCTTGACAAATGCATAATGTCATGAATCTTCCATCATAGTTCAATAGACAGTAATTTTACCATCTTAAATCTCCAGTTTTTTCCCTCTTTCTTCTGTCTTTTTGTTCACCTAATAACCCTAGGCATTTAAATGTCTTTAGACTTGTATAGGATGTCAGTTATTGGAGTGATACACTTCCTATCCTATTCAAATGGGTATTTCAACTCATGTATGGCATGTAAAATCCTCCTGGGCCATTAGTGTCTTGATAGTTCACTTATTTTTACCACGGCATAGTATTCCATTATACATGCTGGAGTTTGGACATTCTCTTGATGTGGGACATCGTGGTTGCTTCTATTATTTCCAGTTTGAGTAACTGGGAAGGAAGTTCTTGAGAAATTTTTTTTTGTTTTTTGTATGTAAATTCTAGGATTGTCTGGGTAAATAGCTAACAACAGGACTGCATGATAAATCTTTGTCAAGATTAAGAAAGAATGGGGTTGTAACATGGATTAATGGGTAAAGAAATTTGCTGCCAAATATTTTTACTTGAGTTTTGTCCCTGGAGCCTAGATTTATGTTTCTAGTACTTTTACCCAATTTTTGTGAATGATATAGGGTTTGTTTTTAGGGAAATATATTTGCCAATTGTCCTGGCAAAGTTTTCATGAACATACTCTACAGAATTAGCCTCTCTCCTCTCTCTAGGACAAACTGATGACATTTGCCTGATATGTATGTAGTCAATTTCCAGCCTTTCCACTCTCTTTCAAGGTCATAGCTCACAATACCAGTCAATTCTCAAACTCTGATTTTCAATATCATAAGGCTTATTGGCCTGATTTCTATTTGAAAATAGATTTTTTCTGTTTTTACAAAATAAAAACTTTTGTTTCTTTCATCTAAGTTTTATATTTTCTCACATATATGTGTATACATATGATTTATGCTTAAATACTTCCTACTTTGGTGTTAATGTGTTGAATGTTGTCTTTGAAATTTCACCTTGTATCACTTTCGTCTTCTGTTACAGGAATGTGATCGGTTTTAGTTTATTTTATGTAGTTTTGGTTTTTGAGTTAAGCTCTTCTGTAAGTTGGCTGGCCTTGAAGTACTGCTCTCCTGTCTTTCTTCAGAGTGTAGGATGTGGTTACCATCACACCCAATGAGCAAACGATTTTAGAATGTAAAGCTTGTATTACATAAACTTACTAGTTTTTATTGGTAGTATAGACATTTTCTTTTCAATTCCTTGGGTTTTTTCTTCACAATAAAGTCAGATATTGGGGAGAAATCTTCACTTTATCACCCTCATCAATGTACATGTTTGTAGTTCTTTTGTTCCTTCCTGGTTTTATTTTACCGAACTGATTAAATTTTGCTCATTTATTTCTGGAAGATTTTCATTACTTTTATTCTGAATCATGAATATTGCAGTTTTGTCAATTTTTTTCTATGTATGTTGGCATAATAATTTTCTTTCCCTTTTTAAACTTTTGATGTGGAGAGTAACACTGATTATTTTTTATGTTCAGTGTAAATCCTAGCTAGTTATGACTTACAGTTCTTATATCGTTTGATGGGGATTGCAAGTGCTTTGTTGAAGATTTCTCACTACAGGATCAGTGTCTATTTTCCCTTTCTTGTAACACCATTGTACAGGTAGGATATCAAAATAATCACGATATGCAAATCACTATCATTTATTTTCAACAGGCTTCATGTGCTGTTTTCGTTTAGAACAGACCTAAGAGCATTCAGAAAGTATTTTACTCCTTGAGTGAACTCTGCAAATGTGTCTTTCAATAAGATGCGCATGCCAGCTGTCTTGTACGACTTGGAACACACAGCTGAGGATATGACTAATTACCTTTAAAAAGATGGAGGGCCAATTTTTCATTTTGACTTCAGAGGAGAAAAGGGTTTACTCAGGTTATAATCCCAGGGTTACAAGTCATCATTGCAGGACAGTCACAGAGTTTCCTATTGTACCCACAGTCAAGGGCAGAGAGAGGCAAATGTACCTGATTGCTTTTGCTCATTTGGCCTGCTTCACTCTGACCCAGTCCAGAACCTGGCATGTTACTCATTTAAAATATTTCATTTTACATACTCAATACTGTAGCCAGTCTAAGCATCGTTGTCTTTTTGTTACTCATTTGGACATTTTATTATTTAATTTTTTAAAAAATACTTAACTTTTTCCATTTTTCACTAATTTTATCTTGTTTAGTGTATTCTAGATGTTGTACAAGTGCATACATGTCAATCACACACTGAGGAAACCTTTCAGTACCAGTATTCCTGGGCCTGGACACTTTCCTTTTCTGTTACTGTAGTCCTTTGAAAGCAGGACAGTGTAACTTTTTGCGTCCTTTGTTTGGAGGCCAGCATCCATCTCTACTTTCTTGCATTTCTTTTAAACACACTGATTTTGAAGTGAAAAAGGAGATTATCTGATAGCAGAAGTGGGCGAAGGGGCACAAGTGTGGTTTGTTGCTTCGTACTGAAATCATATTGTAAGTCTCTATTTCAAAACTATTGACTTTGTGCCTTTATTATGTGTGTCTGAGGTGGTGTTGTAGAGAATTGGAAGAGGGAACGAGGAATAGATATGATCATATTTCACTGTTCACATGTGTAAATTTCTCAAAAACATAATAATTAAAAATATAAAATATTTGCATTTGAAGATTTATAGCACCTTTCCTCCTAAGAGCCTTCAACTATAAACAGATTGTGTTCATCAATAGATGAAAAAAAGAAATAAAAAGGAAGGACATGACTACTCCTAGGTTTGGTGTAGAAGAAAGTTTATCATAGATAAAAGAAAGAGCACATCCAGAGGTAGAGACATCTGGGAGAGTCCAGAGTAGACATAAGCCTTATCCTTGTGAGGAGAGGGAGAGGTGACAGTGGAGAGGAACTGCCGACCAAGAATGGCAGCCTAGGCCAGGAGGCTGACCAAGAGAGAGGTGTAACCCAGATAGCTGGATTATATAGCAGGGCAGCTGGTTGAAGAGCAGCCCAGGCCATGGGCTAGAGAAGTTTAGGGTATGAGGTGAGTATTCCAGCCAACTCTGTAACAGGTAGGAACTGAAGGATGCTAGGAGAACCTTGTGGCCAAGTCCACTCTCGTATATTAAATAGGCACCTCAGCCATTTATCCCAGCATTTGAGATTTAGCAATCAATAGATTATTGAATTAAAAGGATTATCTCTTGAAAAAAAAAGAAAGCACTACTCAGATTTACAATCAGTAAAAGAAAAAAAAATCCCTCAGAATAAATGGGCAACTCCTGGTTGTTGCTCCTTTCCCTCACTGCTAAATAGGGCAACAGACCCAGAGAAACACAGGGCCACAAGGCAAATGGCCAGGCCTCAAGGATGCTGCTTTCGTCAGCTCCGTGTTGAGAAAAATCAGATTTAGGGGTATTAAGTTTATTTGTCTTACTACATTTTCCAAATTTGAAGACGTTATTATAAGGTAACACCACTGTAGTTGCAGGAACATCTGAAGACTCCACTGTGTATTCTAACAACCAATTTCCTCTTCCTTTATAGTCCTCCTGTTACTTATTTCTCTTATATTGATATTAAAATCACTCATCACATTGTTGATGATAATGCTTTACACAAACACCCATCTCTTTAATCAGTAAAGAAAATTAACAATATTATTTTATTTGTATTTATTCTTTCTCTGATAATCGTTCTTTTCAATTTTCTGCTTCTGAGTAATCACAGGTTTTTCTTTGTATTTCTGAATGTCTTGTTTTAAAACTTCTTTGTAAAAAGAAAACTTTATAGGACAAATTCTCTCTATTTAATTACATTTTTGATTGGGAAATGATTTATTTTTTCTTTGTACTTGAAGTATGGCTTTACAGAGACACCAGGTCTAGGTTGCCATGCCTTCCTTTCATCACCTCAAATATTTAAGGCTTTTCTGGGTTCCATGGTTTCATAATAAAATATGGTACTGTATTTTTTGTATGTGTTCTTCTACCTATTATGCTACTTTTTATACTGTAGCCTTTTTAGCATGATATTTTTCTCTGGTTTTCTTATTTAAATAAAAGTTATAATAACAAATTATTATTAAGTAAATTATAATAATAAAGATAAATATATAAGTATATTATAGCAACATTTTATATCCTTATCAAGTGTGATGTTCTTTCATCTGAGACGTCTGAATATAAAATTGATGTCTGTAATTAAAAACTCTCAGTCACTAGTACTTGAAATAATCCTTCTCTTTCTTTTATTTCTCTTCTTCTGGTGTTTTTATTATATAAAAATTAGGGTTTTATAATTGTCTCATATTTCTTCTATACTATTATGTAGGTATTTCCTACAAGACTGAAACCTTCCATTCATTTCTCCTTAAGACAGGAAGTAAACAGCTAATAATAGCTCCAGGAAACTCCTAAAACTGACCAGATTCATTATGCTCTTCCCTTTTCATAGTGAAAAGTAAAGACTGTTGGTCACTATCAAACAAGCCAGGCTTAAAAGAAGATTGTCAGACAGGCCAAGCTGCCTGAGTAGAGGCAGAGACCAGTGGCGTGACCTGGAAGAGGATTAGATCAACTCAGTTACCCGGAAAGAATACTCTTCAAACTATGGAGATGCCTGCATGCCGTGCAATGCTCCGGAATTTCAGGTTTTGTTAGCTGTTGCCTGTGCTGGGGTGATCTTTGGTAATGCAGCTATCTTTGAGTCGATACTGGTTCTATTTACTCATTGATATACAGAGTTGGGCTTTGGTGGTTGAAAAACCAGCCTGTCTCCATTTTGTTCTCAGAAACCTGTATGAGTCTGTAGCCAAGTTAAATTTTTGTTTTGCTCTACTATTTGAGTTTCTGTTTCTTACACCAGGGTTGAACTACACTCCAATAACCACAGAATGCACATAACTCTCTTACTCCCAATCATCTGTTCTCAGAACTTTTTTGTATGCAGTGTTCCATAACACACATGCTTCCCTTAGTTTCCTGATCTTGCTTCTGTAACCACGCTTACTCACAGAATTACCAACCTATAATTTGTGCCATATAAAAGGGCTTGAGAAATTGGCCCTGAGCTGGTCTCAGGAACCCTTCCTTAGAGGGAGACTGCAGTCAATAAAACTCTGATGTGTACATGAATAAAACTTGCTTTAGTTTGGCTACCACTAAGATCAGTGGCTGTTCTCTTCACGCCTGTGGGATTAACAGTGGTATCCTTACTTTGGCCTGCTGTGGGTACCCTATCTAGGATGAGTAGAATTGTGTGTTGCATAGCTCAGGAAAAGTCTGTCACACAACAACCTCCACTGCCTTCTTCCTTTTCTTTTTCTTTTAGTTAGGAAAGTGTACATTAGAATTCCAAGGCATTGATTAGTAACCCTTTCCATCCTTTTAATGACTGCACAGAGGCATTCTTTTTTGCAATGGAATTGTTTATTTTAAAAATTATCTTTAGATTCTATTTTTGAGGATACATCACTATTCACTTTAAAAAGATGTATTTGTTTCTGTCTATAAAATATTAAATCTAATCACATATTATTTTACTTTTAGTGATGTGTATATGTGTGTAGGTATGTGCATTGCATGCAGTGCCCACAGAGGCCAGACAGGGCATCTGACACCCTGAAACTAGAGTTACAGATGTTTATAAGCCATCTTATTTGATTGTTGTGTGAATGGAACTCTGTTCCTTTGCAGGAGCATGTGGTACTCTTACCTACTAAGCCATCTCTCACCCCCATCTGTTTATTTGTTCCTGGCTTCCCTGACCCAAAATATTCACACAGAAACTGTATTAATTACAACACTGCTTGGGCAGTGACTGTAGCATTTTCCTAGCAAGCTCTTTTATCTTAAATTAACCCATTTCTATTATTCTGTTTATCACCACATGGTTGTGGCTTACCGGTAAGGTTCTGATGGGCTTTGTGAGAGGTGTCTGTCTCCTGCGGGCTGCTACATGGCTTCTTCCTGACTCCACCTACTCTCTCTCAACATTTTTGCCATTTGGAAATCTACTTTTGATACTTGAATTTGCTCTTTGGTTTTTATTGACATCTTATCATCTCTTGAAGTTACTCATAAAAATTAAAGTGATATAACTGATTGAACCAAAAGAATAGGCCTTCCATTTTAGGCTTTAAGCTTATCTAAGATCGTCACAATCTTTTATGAGAGAATATGTTTGAAAAAAAGATACCTGTACCCTTCC
This sequence comes from Ondatra zibethicus, assembly GCA_004026605.1. Classification (NCBI taxonomy): domain Eukaryota; kingdom Metazoa; phylum Chordata; class Mammalia; order Rodentia; family Cricetidae; genus Ondatra; species Ondatra zibethicus. The sequence continues at coordinate 34,125 of PVIU01007540.1, forward strand.
ATTAGACTATTATGAGATTGATGAAACAATGGCCTTCAATGAATTAAAATTTCCCAAGTAATCATATACTGGAGGAAGGAAAAGACTGAAGAGGAACTTATCAGCAAGGAGGAGATTTCACATAATTCTGACAACTTACTGGACCATCTGAGAGACCAGAGCAGAATGGAGACAACAGCGTGTCAGCGATGAGCAGGAGCGCACCTTGGCCAGGACTGTTTAGATAGAGGCATTCCTCTTCAACCCTCTATTTAAGTAGGAGCCTCACTTCAGTGCCTCTCTATGAACTTGGGGTCCCTAGACCTCTTCCTTTGTCATTCTCCCCAGTGTGGCCTTGTTGAATAAATCACTTTTCTATACTTCTCGTGCTTACTTTTCCCTTTCATCGGAGCTAATGGGTTGTTAGAGTGTAGGCCTCTACTCTAAAATTTCTGATAATAGGATTTAGACTTTGTTTATTGGCTGCTGTAAATATGAGATTAAATTTCTTCTGGTGTCTCTGTTATTATATCCTCCATTGACTATGGGTTTCCATGGAGATTCCTCATTACATAATTCTGAGTGCTGCATTTAATTTTCAGTTGTAATCTCCTGAAGTAGGTGGGAAAGTAGTGCCAAATTTTTCAGGGAAAGAATGATTGTACATGCACGTATTCCTGAATAGTCTGTAGTGTTCTCCTGGGACTGTACTCCTGGTTTGTGACTGTCATATGTGCTTAATTCTCCCCATCTCCGGTAAGGAGAAGTCCAGAGGGTACTCTTGAATGCCATGTTGGCTAGGTTCTGGTAAAATTGGTTTCTTGCTAATGAGCATTACATAATCTGTATGTGTTCCAAAATAATTTCCCCTTTCTCCTTCATTAATGGAGCCCCTTTAATCTTTCCTCTGGAATGTGTTGAGACAGGTAACAGAAGAATCTGAAGGTTTTCCTAAACCCTAGACCCTGGAGTTCTATATTTGCGGCTGTTGTGTTCACTTTTCATATTTCAGCAAATCTATGGTAAGTACTGTAACTGAATTCAGGAGTTTGCCTCTCCATGTGTGCAAAGTCAACATGGACAGCCGAATTATCAAAGAGGAAGATTTATTAGCCAAAACAATCAGGAAGAAATAGTGGGAATTTGCAATGTAAGACTCTCTATAAAGGAAAGGCAAGGGATCCACGATGAGAGATTTATTAGGCAGCCTATACAGAAAGGATAGGGGAGGTTACATTCCTACATTCTAAAGTTTTCAGTTTGCAACATCATGTTTTAGATGAAAATAAATGAAAACATTGCTCTTAAAATATTCTGTTTTTAGTTGTTTGTTTGTGTGTGTCTGTGTATGAGTATACACATGAGGGCAGATGAAAGCCAGAAGAATGTGTTAGATCCCTTCCAGGTGCAGTTTCTGGAGGTTGGGGACTGCCTAACTTGAGTGCTGGGAACCCAACTCCAGTTCTCTGCAAGGGAACTGTGAGCTTTCACCTCCAAGTCATCTCTCCAGCCTGGAAAAAGTGATGAGATGTGGGGCACAAGAGAATCCTTGTGAAGATGCTCACTTTTCTTCCTCCCTAACACTGTAACTTCAGGCTGTTCTGTGCATCTCATTCTGCCAGCAAGACCCTCTATATCCATAGCCTTGTGGTTTCAGGATTGAAAACTCCTTGTGACTTAACCTAATCTGAGGTGAGATATTTATATTCAATCTCTCTCTCTCTGTCTCTCTCTCTGTCTCTGTCTCTCTCTCTCTCTCTCTCTGTGTGAGAGAGATAAATTTGGCAGTGATAGCATATTGACATAACAACCAAAATAATATTCTTTTTATGCTTTTAGGGCATCCTTAAGTATACTAACATATTAACAGAAACTTTGCTTTGAAATTTAAATCATTTTAAGATTTGTATATTTATTTTAATGTATATGGGTACTTCACCTGCATGTATGTCTCTGCAATATGTGGGTAACTGGTGCCCAAAGAGACCAGAAGAGGGCATCTTGGAACTGGGCTCACAGATGGCTGTGAACCACCATAGAGACACATGGCATTGAACTTCAGTCCTCTGGAAGAGCACCAGTTCTCTTATCTGCCAAGCCATACTTCCAATCCCATACTGCTTTAAAAAGATCATACACATGTGTGTGTATCTCTGTGTGGGTATTGACATGTGAGTTCAAGTGCCTACAAAGACCAGTCTCTAGAGCAGTGGTTCTCAACCTGTCTGTCACAACCCCTTTGGGGGTTGAATGACCTTTCCCAGAGGTAGTTTAAGACTGTCAGAATACACAGATATTTACATTATGATTCATATAGTTAATGAAGTAGCAATAAAATATTTTATAGCTGGGATCATCATACCATGAGAAAGTATTAAAGAGTCAAAACATTAGAAATGTTGAGAACTACTGCTCTAATGGGTGTCAGATCGTCAGGAGCTGGAGCTACAAGCACTTATTGTAAGCAATCCTCTGTGGATCCTGGGAGCTGAACTCCTCTGAAGGAGTAGTACAGGGTTTTAATCAATGAGCCATCTCTCGAGCCCAAAACAGAGTTTTGTTTTTACATGTAAATACCAAACCTTAACGAAGTGGGGACTGGAAAGGTGGCTCAATGGCTAAGAATGATTCCTGTTCTTCTAGAAGACTCAAGTTCAGTTCGCAGAGCCCACATTCAGTAGCTCCATTTCCCAGAGCACCAGTGCCCTCTTTGTCTTCGGTGCACACTGAATGCAACTGGTGAATACACAACAGCTCAGGCATGTACACAGACTGACACATACCAAACAAGAATCAGAAGAGTAGATTGTGGTGCAAGTTTCCGTTCTTAAGGCCACACTGATCTCATTAAAACTGCTTTTGTGAATAATTATCTCAATAGAGAAGACGACAAGTTTTAAATGATCACCACCACAGGAAGAAGAAAGGTACATTAAATGTATATAATACAATAGAGTTTAATTCTAATGATAGGATGCTCCCTTTTGCAATCATTCACCCTGTGAAATGACTGATGACCCTAGACATTTCTGCACCTCACCACAGTGCCAACTCATCCTTGAAGTGTTTTTTTAGTCAGACTAGTTACAGTCTGAGGAACAACATTCTACACAAGCCCCATTTTCTCTTGTAGTGAGCAAAACACATAACTGCGGTTCTATTACTTTATGGTATGTTCGATTTGACATATGCTGTTTTTCCAATGGCAAACACCATTTTATTCTGATTTTATTTATTACACTTTATTTTATTATTTTAGTTTAGTTTCTTGATGCAGACTATCAAGGTCAAACTAGTTTTAAACTCATTGTGTAAGCAAGGATGAGATTTTGGTAGTCCTCAAATATATCTCCCCAGTGTTGGTTTTCAGTAGTTTATGTGATTTCTGGGTTATATGGTGCTGGGGACAAAACCCAGGCAAGAATGTTCATACTTAAGGCAAGAACTCTACCAACTATGCCAAAGCCCACAAAAACCTTTCCTGACTTTCATTTTATTTTTCTATATATGACTACTATTATCATTGTTATTTGAGCTTCATACACACTTAATTTTCAGTGTACTTTATTTTGTATAAAATTAATATCTCATTCTTATTATTTTCAAATTGTGGCTAGTAATTAAATAGTCAGAACACCACAAGGGAAAGAACCATTAATAACAAGAAAGACCAATGGATTATTAGATCCCATAATAATTAACATAGCTTGTTCAGGATAATAAAGTCTTTATTGATAATATTGTGAGAACTGGACCATTGGTGGGCTTAGCTAATCTCAATGAAATGTTATACACTATTGCAACTAAAGCATTTGAATGAACACAAATATTTTATCATTACTTTAATATTTTTTTCAGGATATGAGTGATACAGATGATAAATAGTCTGTAATGTCTTTTTTTATTCTTTTATTTTTCATTCAAAAAAATTTACACTTCCTCCTCCTTCTCCCAGTCCTCTCCCACTCCCCCACTAACCCTCCTCCCTCCCCCTGCTTCCTTAAGAAGGGGCAGGGTACCTGCCCTGTGGGAAGCCCAAGTCCCTCCCCACTCCATCCCGGCCTAGGAAGGTGTGCATCCATATAGACTAGATTCCCCAAAAGCTAATACGTGCAGCAGAGATAGGTCCCAGTGCCATTATCATTGGCTTCTCAGTCAGCCCCCATTGGCAGCCACATTCAGAGATTCCGGTTTGGTCATATGCTCATTCAGTCCTGGTCCAGCTGGATTTGGTGAGCTCCCATTAGATCAGGCACACTGTCTCGGTTGGTGGACCAGCCTTTCCCGGTCCTGATTTCCTTGCTCATCTTCTCCCACCTTCTGCTCTTCGACTGGACCTTGGGAGCTCAGTCCATTGCTCTGATGTGAATGTGGGTCTCTGTCTCTATCTCCATCCATCGGACAGCCTTGTCCCATAGTCACACTGATGAATATCTTGCTCGTCTGTAATGTTTTAAAAACTGGTTTCGTCTTCAAAGTCCTAGGATATCTTCCACTTTGGAATAGATTCAGATGCCTTTGTAAATGTAATGTTTGTTCAATTTTTCCACCAATTTAGAAATGGTTGATTAGAGCCCAAGCATCCTTCCATATTGTTCACTATGATTGGGAACAAAAGTATCAAACACAAAACTTATCATTAATTTCCTTAAGAATGTTAGAGGACAAGCATACTTCCATTGTGTCACTATGATTGGAAACAAAGGTATCAAACACAAATCTTATTGTTAATTTCTTTAAGAACGTTTGAACGGGGATTCAGAAAACTTTAATTGAATGAAGCAATAAATCAAAGTAAGCATTTTTTAAGTAAGTAAAAAGTATCTAAACAAAAGAAATAACAATAAATATTTCATGATACGTTTTAAAAAGCTTTTTGGCTAGGGGGCTCTGGGGAGTGACCTTTGCATTCTCTCTGCAAATAGTATGTACACATTGCACAAACTAAAGTGTGCTTTTCAAATTAAAATAATTTCATGTTGCTTTTCTTTCTGTGTTTGTGTGTGTGCACAGTGAAGCTCCATTGTGGGAGTCAGAGGAGTAAGTTCTCTCTTTCCAGTCCATGGGTCCTCGGTATTAAACTCAGAATCAGTGGCTTGAAGGAAAGCACCTTTATACTTTATATACTGAGCCATATTTTATCCCCTAAAATGTTTTGAGTGACATTCAGACATATACCTTTTATTTTATGTAATTGTTATTAGGCATGTTTGAATCATTATATGCATATTAATTTTATGAGAAATAAATTGAATCACTTTTTCTTAAACTGTCAAAAGTCCTACAATATAGTAGATATTGCATTTATTTCCACAATTCATCCTTCCATGTCAAACACCTTAGTTTAAAAGAAGAACACAATTGTGCCTCGGTCTTCCCAATTCTCTCTGCATGTGAAGGTGCATGAGGAATACAAAAGGAATACTGTGGGGAATCAGATATTCGCTATCAACAAGTTTGAGATTTTGAAGGATTTACTCAGCTTACATGATTAAGTAAAATGTGGGAAAAAAGTCTTCAATTATTTACTTTATTAGCAGTTATTCCATGTTTATATTTGCTTTCTATCATACACATATTTCACTAGTGGCCTCCTCTCTCTCTCTCTCTCTCTCTCTCTCTCTCTCTCTCTCTCTTTCTCTCTCTCTCTTTCTTCCTCTCTCACACTCTTTCTTGTATGTGTGGTATGTCTGTGGTGTTTAACCAGAATAATGACTTCCAGGTTAATCTATATTATTGCAAAGAACAAGATTCTATTTGAAGACTAATTTAAGGGGTTCCTCATCATGGAAGCTGTGAATGATGTCTAATTTTTTTTATATGATACTGAAGTGTTATTTCTGTATGCTGTGAATATGTGTTGTTCTCATTGGTTGATAAATAAAGCTTATTGGCCTATATTCAGGCAGAAAAAAGTCTATGCAAGAAAGCTAAACTAAATTCAGGGAGAAGGGCAGAGTTGGGGAGAAGCCAATCAGTCACCCAAGAAGTAATATGCCAGTGGACCAGGAAAGCTAGAGCCACAAGGCAATACATGGATTAATAGAAATGAGTTAATTTAAATGTAAAAGCTAGTTAGTAATAAGCCTGAGCTATTGCCCAAACATTTATAATTCATAGAAGTCTCTGAGTCATTATCTTAAAAACTACCGTGGGAGCAATGGGACAAAAAGCCCCCATTTACAGTGAGGTAATTATATATATTGTTTACAAAATATAATTATATGTCAGTTACTATTCATTTTAATATTTAATAATCTGTTAGAATTTTATATATGCATACAATATATTTTTGTTATATTCACCTAAGATTCTTCTTATAACTCTTCCCAAATATACTCTATACTCCCCTACCCAGTTTCATGCCTCCTTTTTTATTTATTTGTCTGTTTATTGATAACCCACTGAGATTAATTTGTACTCTCCATATAAAATCTGCATATAGTTAGGGTGGATCCAGTTACCAAAATACAGGCAACCAAACAGGAGCCACACCCTTAAGGACCACTGACTCTTTATCAGGTCTCAATATCTCATTGATAGAAATGAGGTCTGCAGAACCACTTCCCACTCCATGCTGGAATGTTGACTGGCTAAGTTTTGTGCATGTCTTTTTCATGTGACCACTTTTGCTGTGACTTCATATGTGTTGTGATCTGGCCATGTCCAGAACTCTGGCTTACTCTAGCTCTTAGCCATTTCCTGTTCCACGAAGGTCCCTGAGCTTCTCAGATAGGAGGTTTTTTTTTTTGCTATTTTTAATGTGTATACTAATTTATAATTTACCATTATATAATCTTTTCTTTATATCTTTGACAGTACTTCTTATCCTTTTAAGTTATAGGAAGAAATAATAAAATCTATATATTAAGATCAACATATGGAAATAATCCTCTAAGTTAAGATCTGTATACTAAAGAGTCATTGTGTTATTGTGGGGAACTTGGGAGATCTTTAGTTAAGACCTATTGTTCTCCAAGGCTGTCCTCTTTCTCCATCTTTATTCAACACGATACTGTAAGTAATAACTAGAAGTATTAGATGAGAAAGAAGATGAACAATTTAAAGCGAAAAGTAAAATGATCAGCATTTGCTTCTGACTTGGGAATATGTGTAGAGTGCCCATGACATGCAGTGCAATGATAGGATTATGTTCGATTTCAAAGACAGAATGTCACAGTATGACACAGATGTAAACTGAAACAAGACAATGAAGAAACTTAGAATCACAACCACTGACAAAGTCTACAAACCATGCCCTGCAATAGAAGTTGTGGCGATGCACAGGGGCAAAGTGTGCAGGGCTTTCTATTCAGAGGCATCCATCAGAATGCGAAGGGTTTGTAAAATAGCTAAGTCTAAGTGCTGGGATTCAGTGGTTGACAGAATCAGATTTTACCCATACAAAGAATAATTGAATGGTATTTATGGTGAAAGGCTGAAGATTTCATTTAGGACATGGAAAAGTTTCTGTGTGACTGCAATACCTTAGTTACTGACTACAGGTAACTCGTGAGCACTCAAAATGAGAATAGTCAGAATAGAAATGGCAGCAGTAGAAAAACCACAAAACAGAATTTGAAAATCTAAGGTACAAGTAAGGAATGAAAATCATCACTCATCTCTCAATAGCTTTATTTCTGTTAAAATGTAGATGACAATATTTAGTTTATTGTCATAAACTATATATAAATCAATATATATAAATTGATATATAAAAATTGATATTTATATATCAATATAAATAGTGGATATTTATATTGATAAAGGTTCTTACCTTGTTGCTTTGGTTGTTATCGAAATTACCATTTTGATCAGAGTGGCCTCCAATCCATGGACGTCTGCCTGCCTCTGCCTCCCAAGTGCTAGAATTAAAGACATGCTCTACCTAACGTAATATTTAGACACTTCATTAAAAAGATATTAACAGGTTCCACTAAATAACTTACTCAAAGTTATGCCCGTTATTTATCTTTTAAAAATTAGTTATTATTCAAGAATTTTTTAGATTCATACAATGTATTTCAAACATATTCATCCTCCAACTCTTGTCAGTTCCTTCTCCCTTTTAAACTTTTCATGCTAAATCCATCTCCTACTTAGTTTTGTAGTTAAAACCTTATAAACTACTGAATATAATTGCCACTGTCCATACACTGGTGAGTTGGCAGTGGGGGACAGGCACTGAAGCATGGTCAACCGTCCCGAGACACATAGCTAAAGAAAACTGACTCTCTTTCCTAGCTGCCATCAATTTCACTTTTTACTTCTGTGGGACAAAACTGAATAAAATGAAGTCAGTACACTCTACCCGTTTTACCATAGGTTTTATGGCACAGATGATGTGTTGCTCACCAAGTTTGAAAGACTTAGTGTTTACCTTGACAAAAAAAAAGTCTGTCAATCTTAAGATGACACAGATACAATGATATTGGGAGTGGAAAGCTCAGAACTGGGGAAAAAAAAAACGAATAGCATCAGTAAGACACAATGATGGGAACTTATGAGGATAGAAATTGCTTTTCAGGTTTGGCCTGGAATGAAATCCTTTGAAGAAGGAAGCTACATAAATGTTTATATATTTATGCATGGTTCTTATCAATAAAATTTACTGCTTAATTTACCAAGAAGAAAAGCTGGGAAAAATTACCTATCTCCCAGAAATCTATAATGCATATTATTATGTAAATATTGCATAACTTGCTTAGAAATATTATCTGAATTTCTGGTTGGATTTTATTGAGTTTACTCATAAACCTCTTGTCATTGTTCAATTGCTGACCTTTACTCCCGTATACTTACCCCTGCTAACCCTACAGTGCTTATTGCTTGTAGACACTTTTCTAGTTCCAAAACGTATTGCTAAAAGTTTGGAGCATATAATAATTTCCACATGAAATCCAAAATTATGCCTTATTTTTCTATTTAAAACACTAAAGTTTATACACATCTTAACTGATTTATAATTATGTTGCTAAACATTACCTTGTTTACATAAAATTGCAGCTTTTTTCTAATTTCTATACTTCAGCTCTGAAAAAATGTAATTCAGTTTCAGTAATTAGATGTTAATATATAAATGCTTACACAATTTTTCACTCAGTGCTTGAGACATGGAAATATGGTATACACATGCTTACACATAGTAATAATATTGTGTAAGGCAGCAACCTAGCAGAACAAATTGCAATTAACATGTTTGTACAAGGGGACTTGTTAAAAATAGTGTCTTAAAAATAAAAATAGTCAAATCTTAAAAATAGTGTGTCCTAATTAGTTTTTCTCAGCACATAAGACTGTAGGATTCAGCACATCATTTTCATCTGCATAGGCTGGTGATTGTTTCTTATTATCCCCTTCACTCGCTGCATCTCTGGCTGGCATCTCAAAGGCTATTGGCTAAAGGAGTGGAAGGAGCTCCTGCAGCACCTCTCTCATCCTTTCTCCTCTTCTTGATGGTGACCATCCTCCCAGCTAACAGTCATCCTATCTGTTTTCCTGCTATGTGAGTTCCCCTATGTGCCCCTTAAAGCTCTGTTTCTTCTCTCTCATTGCCTGCTTTATGTTTCATGTTCTACACACAAATATAGACACACACACATCTACATGCGTACATGTACACATTCATGTATGCACATGTATGTGTGTGTGAGTCTCTATACTGATTAAACCTTGGTTTCATTTATGACAGAAAATATGGAAGTTGTGTTTTCTGAATCTGACTTATTTTACTTAATATAATTATTTTCAACTCCATCCACTTTTTAATACAAATCTTATGATTTTATTTTAATGAATGATTTAAAGCTTCCACTGTAATATCATATCACAATTTCTTTATGCATCTTTTCTCTTGGACATCTAAGCTCTTTTCGTTGATTATTTTATGCATACATTTTAAACATGTATTCATAAAGCAATGAAAGAAGAGAAAAAACAATGCAAACAAAAATACCTAGTATGCTGTTGACATGTTTAAACATTGAAATGCAACTAAATTTTTATTTTGTGTCCTATGTTTCAGAAAAGATTTACAGAATATCTTCCGGGTCGGGGGAACAGAGTACCTAAGCTGAATCTGAAGTAGTCTGAGTTGAGATCCTTAGTCTCCTTCCTGTTACACTAATGAGAAATCCAGCCAACAGGAGGCATAGAACTTGTTTCATTCGTACTTTTCTCTCTTACAAAACAAAGTTTTGCTATGATGGCGTCTAAGCTTCCTTCTCAGTAGCACTGTTTCTAAAGTACACATTATATTGTAAAATAGAGAGCTAGCAAGGTATATATCCATTGATCACAAATGATTATAATGCAATCTGCATCATTTCCATAAAAACTAATGTTATTATAACACAAATTGTCTCATAGCATACATGCAAACTAAGTGTATTTTATTTGTAAAACATGATTTCTGAAACATAATGAATTTATAGCTCTATGGGGAAAATATAGCCGCCTTTCATTTTGTGTTCAAATTTTAAAAATACCATTTTTTATTGTGCATTATGTCTATATGTGTAGGTGAGAGAATGCAGACATGCCCTCATGCCATGCCACACTATATGGAGGTCGAAGGACAAAGAAGTTGGTTCCCTCCTTCAGTGGTGGGATCTGGGAATTGAATTTAGATTGGCAGACTTAAACATCAAGTGTTTCTGTCCTCTGAGCTATCTTCTGGCCCTTAATTTTTCAAAGGCCAGACACTGAGCAAGATGAAGTGCAAAACCTTGATCATATTTTATATATGCATTAAGACATCCAGCTTATTCTTTATATTTTATCTTATTTTTAACTGTGCTTGTGTCTGTGACTGCCTGTGCATATGTACAAGTGAGTTATCAAGAGAGGACATCAGATCCCCTGGAACTGACATAGGCCATTCTGAGTTACCTTATGTGGGTGCTTAGAATCAGACTTGGTTTCTCCACAAAAGCATAATACTTACTTATCCATCATTCCAGTCCCTGACAAGTAATAATTTAATCCTAAAAGTAGGAGCATATGTCTTTTCTAGCAAAAAGAAGAACATATCACACATCTTCAACAGATAGCATATTCTCATTATTTAAGCTTCATCAAAAGCTTCAAGTGTGGGAAAGAAAGTATTCTCATGTAGATTAACAGAAAACCAAGTCATATTCACAGGAATGAATAGCTGGAACACTCAAGAGAGGTAGGTATGCATGTGCAAATTGAATCACTGGAGACACATCTCAAGAAACTACCACTTCTTGATGATACAGAAATAAGAGTCAAGGCAAATGCACCTGAGGAAAATCCAGGCATCACTTGTAAATTCAGTGCACATTTTGTTAATGCTCTGGTGTAGCACACACAGTGCATTTTCTCAAAAAGGTGAGAAAATTAAAGCCTCTACCATTCAGGTACAGTTGCTTCACACTGGTCTCACTCATTTCAGCAACTTCTTGTCTTAATCTCTTCCACACCCCTATGTCAAATTAAACTTGGGGAATGCCACTGCAGACTTCATTGACCTCATCACACAAGCTTCAGTAACCCATTTAGTTGTGCAGATTTCAGCAAAGGTCTTCTGCAATATGCCCCCTCCCTTAACAATAACATGACAAGAAAATGATACAACTGTATGTTTTGTTCTATTTTCTGTCCTTTGTTTCCTGACACCATTCTCTTTTAAGGGCAGGAAATGAGACCAGAGACTGGCAACTGGCAATGACAGGATGGAGCATAGAAACAAAGAGTTCATGAAACAAAATGTATGATGAAATGAACACCAACTTCGACAAGGAAGTCATCCATGAAGGAAGTACCAAAGTGAGGTACTAAGTAAGAGGTGCTAGTGAAAGCCACTAAAGTGCACAAAGAAGGAATAATCAAAACAAATTCCCTGTTCACCAGAGCAGCAGGGGTATATTTGCAAGTGGGGAAATATTTTAATTGTAAACCTAACCTAGGCCTCTGATGGGAGCCATACATAAAGCAAGCATAAGGAAAGAGGAAGAGAGGGAGTGGGAGAAGATAGAAAAAGGGATGGGAGGGAGGGCAAGAGAAGGTAAGGCAAACAATAACATGAGAAGAAGGTATGTGTCGCGGCTTTATTTTGGGAATCTTTTACAAACAGTATTTGCCAATTCTGAGAGGACCTGCAATGCAAATTCCTGTCTGAGTCATTTAATATGCTCGTTGCTTTTTAAATTCTGGGTCCTTCAGAGTTATGAGAACATTGCAGTTAGATGTAAGATAATTTTTCATCATCTTCTGTGATGTCAAATGCCTTTGAGCAATTTGCAACACTCTAAAAGTGTATTGACAGGTCAGCAAAAATGAAAGGGCATCTCTGTCACCTTCAGGAGTGGTGATCAAAAGCAAAGTGCCAACCAATTAGAGCAGGATCAATGCTTCTGTTTCTTGCCTTCACTGTCATAAACTGTGGGGAAAAATGAATTAAGTTATTATTTTTCAAAGTTACCCTGTCTTGATTGTATCATAGCACAGTGTTCATATACAAGAGTGATTTGATTCGTTAGCCTTTAAACACACCATTGCTAAATTACACCAATGAAATTGTATGAAAGTCACATTAATCACATTTGAAAGATGTGGCAGCCTGTAGTTGGATTCAAATTAAAGCAAAGAAATAGGAAATTGGTTAATTCAAATTGTTTGTGTGCTTTTATGGAATATACGTTTGTGTGTGTGTGTGTGTGTGTGTGTGTGTGTGTGCAAACTTAACATGGACTATGAGCATAAAACATGAAGTTCTTTGGCTGAAGTGATGGCTCAGTGTGAAGAGCATTTCATGCTATTTCAGATAACCCAAATTTAGTTTCTAGCACCAATATCAGATGCATCACAACCATCTATAACTGCAACTCTAGGGGACTCTACTCCCCTCTGTTGGCTCACACGATCACTGCATTCATTTGATCACAGATACACACAATTAACAGAAATGAAAATTGAGACAAAAATCATATAAAACTAATTGCATTCCATTGTGTTAAAGCCAATTATTCAGTAATTTATTTTTTGAACAATGTGCTCATTTCCTTAATGGCTAAGAAGACTCATGTTTTTTATTATTTGGTGATTTGGGTACATAAAACTCAGGAGCTCATTTTTGCTCTTTGTTCTACAGAATGTTTTTAGTTTAGGATTTTGATTTATGAATGCTGGCTATATTGGGAACACAGAGGCTTTGGTGCTTATTTAAATATTAGGAGCCTTGACACATCTGGAATATTTACAGGTCTGGAAATAATTATTATAAATTGTCAAAACTTTGTGGCAAGGATCCAAATCTGGAAAGACTCTCTAGGATAAGTCTCCAAGGGGTGGTCTGTATGTGTGCCTGATTTTTATACTTCAGCCTAGGGAATGTTGCTGCCCTCCTCATCCTCTATGCATGTTACTACCACACATTTCTTCTGAAAAAATTGATGGGCCAAAACCTAAGAAGCCATCTACTCACTAAGCTGACCTACAGGTGAGGCAGTCCCTCCTTTCTGGTACATTCTCTATGCTGGATGGTGGATTACTCATATCTTCTGGTTATTAGGAATGCCTTCAAAGAAATAGATACAGAGAATGACAGAAGATGAGGCCATGTGGAGGGGTTGGGATGTACGGAGGAGGCTGGTATCTTTTCACAGCTTCAGATATGTTCCAAGTAAACATAGAAAAGGGCTAAGGCAGAGGACTGAGTTGGGGAATTCATAGTGGACACAGCAAGGATGAACTCAGTTTATAGGTATTGATTAAAGAAGACTTAATCATGAAGGTTTCTCTTCTTTAGCAGCTGGGGATTATGGTGAATACAGAAATAAATACTTTTTAAATTATATGTGTGTGTGTGTGTGTGTGTGTGTGTGTGTGTGTGTACATGAGTGTGCTGTGATTGTGAGTAGGTGCACACCTGACTGTGTGTGGAGAGCAGAATGTGACATTGGGAGTTAGTCTTCATTTTTCTCCTTGTTTGAGACAGGGTCTCTTGTTAGTCACCATGTACTCCAGGCTGGTTAGTGTATGAATGTTTTCTTTCTCCACCTCCCATGTTAGTGTAAGAAAAAAATCATTTTGGTCCATTTTCAGTGTCTGTTGTGTTTAACATTCATCAAAGAACCATAGATGACCAATAGACATGAGGCCCCTGTCTTCCCTAGTTGGAAGCTGCCATCTGTTTTTCCAGGTACTCTCCATTCACTCCAAGCTTGAAAACTTACTGTGTAGTCTATTATGTGACTGAGCCCACATATCTGAAAACAGGTATCATTAAGCCTCCAGATATATATTAGATAAGGCTCTATGTATTGAATCAAATGGATGAGGGATTTAGGAAGGGCACAATACTAGGAACAAGGAAGATTGTGATTTGCTGGACAGGCCAGGCAATGAGAAAAACCTGACTAAATAATGTCAAAATTAAAACTACTGTTTTACATCAAATTGGCCCCGCTGTTATTTTTGCTTTTTTATCTGGGCTGACACTTACATGTATAGAATCATAAGAAACAAACCATCTCTCTTTTACTATTCTCTTGAATTTGTTATTGTGGAGTGATGTCTTGTTTCTCACAGTTAGAAATTATATTTTTATGAAAAAATGTTTATACACACCCTAAGATTATTTTTAGAATGTTTGTCTCATACAAAGCAAAATGAAATGAACATTTATGCTAAAGTGGACAGAACAAAATGCCATCAAGGATAGTCAGATGGAAGAGACTCAAAATTTAGAAGGCTGTACCTATATAAGAATGTTTCAATATTAGTTTTTACATTTTATTTTGTTAGTGTTGGAGTGGGTATGTATCATGATATGCTAGAGGTGTCAGAGGAGAATTTTGGGGAACTGATTGATTATTATATATTTTCACTGGTTTGGGGCTGAAACTTTAGTCACCTGGCTTGTGTGGTGAGTTTCTTTACTGGTTAAGCCATCTTGTCAGCCTTCTTACAAAAGTTAATGAAACAAAACATTTTGAAGAACAGTCTTTGTAATTCTTTTCCTTATGCTCACAGTCACCTAGATTAACTAAGGTCAATCACTTTGAGAAAACTTTTATCCTAAATAAAATGGTAGATTCTGCTTGGCCTTACACAACTAATATTCTGAAATACAACTTAATTCTATTAAAGACAACTAAAATGTTTTGCCAACATAAAATAATGTTGCTATTAATTATCCTTCAGTTGTGTTTACCTTTTCTTGAAAGTACAATTTAGACTCAAAATATGTAATATGGTAGAAATCCTTCTTGTGAAATTCGTGCCGTTTTAATTAAAAGGTTTATCTTACTATTTTAATGTGTGTGTCTGTATGTATGTATATGCACATGCATGCAGGTTTCCACGGAGGACAGAAGATGGCATTGTATTCCTTGGAGCTGGAGTAACAGGCAGTTTTGAGCTCCTGATGTAGATGCGAAGAACTGAAGTGAGGTCTTCTGAAATACACAGAAATATTCTTACTCACCAAGTCATCTTTCCAGGCCCTAATCTAGCTTTTAAAAGTTGACATGAATTAAGAATGGAAGCATCAGGGCTTGGGGAGATGGCTCAGTGGTTAAGGGCACTGGCAACTCTTGCAGAGGATCTGAGTTTGATACCTTGCACTCACATAGCAGCTCACAACTGTCTACAATGCCAGTACTGGGAATAAAGCTCCCTCTTCTGCATTTCACCAACACTTACATTAGCACAAATGTGCACATCCACATGAATAAATATTAAAAATTAACCTTAAAAAAGAAAAAAATTGGAAAGTCCCTTGCCTAGAGAGACATCTCAGCAGTTGCAAGCACTGAATTTCCTTGTACAGGACCTGGGTTCGATTTCCAGCTCCCACATGTCAGTTCATAACTGTCCATAGTTCTAGTTCCAAAGGATCTGACACCTTCTTCTTGCCTGTGTTAGTATTGCATGCATTTCGTAAACAGACATGCACACCCTTACAACACACATATATACATAAAATAAATATAAATAAAGGAAAAATAAATTTTATTAATAGAATCACCAGATTTGGAGTCTCATTATATAATAAGATTGTGTAATTCTCTTCAATTCATTATATCATGATCATTATTTTATCCAACCCTTTAAATTTCCCATTTGATAAAGTTACTATACACAGAGTTAATAGATTTGGGTAAATACAAATAAATAAAGAAAACTTAAAAACAAACATTCTATAAATACACAATGACAAATATTTTTATCTCAATTTCTAAAAAACACTTCCCCATCATCATTTTGTATTTTGACACTGTCTTTTAGTCATAGTACTTTACTTTCTTCCTTTTATCATTTTCACCATGGTGACTTTGTTAACCACATTTATGGAGTAGAGTGCCTATCCTTTATTCCTGAGTAAGTTAAAATGGATTATTTCAAGCAAATTAAAGTTCTTTTACTTTTTTTGGTAGAGATCTTTCTGACCTCCTCCAAAGATACTAGTTTATCTCCTGCCTTCCAGATCCAAATAAGGTAAACGAAATGTGAATCCAACATTGTCCAAATATGTAGTGACAAGTCTGGATTTGCTTCTCTCCATATGGGTGATAGTGCTGCTGTGTTTGTTTGACATTTTCTTTTAAAGGGAGGAAAATAACTTAGACCAATCTGCTTTCTGATTTTTAGAGTGACTTATAAAACAAAAATCACTGTTTTGTGGGTATATTGCTTCAATTAGCAGTTATAGGATTCATAGAGCTTTCTATTGGAGACAGCATCTCATGCAGTACAGGTTCTATATGTTTTAGTGTTGCTATTTTCTTTCTCTGTTCAATGAAGTCAGCAACTTGTTTTTTTTTTTCTAGAGACTAGCATATCAGCCAGAGTTTACTAGAAGAACATGCATATACTAAAAAGAGAATTTTAGGCTTGAGGACATCATATGGTTTTGGTAGTTCAACAATGGCTGCCCCTCCATAATGCAGAGCTTGAGACTCGAGTAACTTCACAGTCCACAAGGGCGTTCATGTCAGCAGCCTCGATACTGCTATGGAATGTGAGGCTTCCTAGAAGTCTGTGGGTCTTCAGTCTATGTTGGTATCAAAGGTGTCATTTATGCTGCTACCAGAAGGTGCCATATACACTTAATGTGGGTCTTTCTGCTTCAAATAATGGCATGAAGAGAGTCTATCATTTCAGTCCCAAGTGGATATCCTTTTAGTTGATTCAAGATATATTTAAGTTGGCATACAATACTAGCCATAACATTAGGAAAGGGATTTTGGAAGAATCCTATGGTAGATGAAGAGTATTCCTCACCAGCAGGAGTAAGAGAGCATTAGCCCAATGCATCTACTTATTACAGGCTACAAAGAACAATAACAGGTGCTGCAGCTGGTGTTTTGTCAGCTATCTCTACATATTGTGTTGACATTTTTGTCACAGAATTGTAGTGGGAATAATCTTCAAATTTCAATGTCTTCTATTCCTCTATGTATTTATGTCTGCTAGACATGTCCTTAAATCAAATACTTGAAGGGAATGGGTATTTAGATAAATCTGCTTCTTGCTTTCACTTCTAATACCAGTTCCTCTTTTAGACTGGGGAGAAGTCTCAGTGGATTATGCACCTTTTATGAGTACATGAGTGCCTCATTATAATCCTACATAAAGCAAAGTGCAGTAGCGTGGACCAGCACTCCTTGCAGCGCGATGGAGAGCAAGTCAGGAGAATTTCAAGAAGCACATGGACAAGCTAGCCTGGAGTTCACAGCAACAATGAAGAAACCCTGTCTCAAACAAGGTGGAAGGTGAAGACCCACTTGGGGTTGTCCTCTGACCTCCACTTGTTCACCATAGCACTTTTGTGTCCCCCACAAAGAGAGATTACATCCACATGAGCAATTCATACACCCTATTCCTCTTTTTACATGACTTACTTATTCACAATTCTATAACTTCAAAGCAAATATGTGTTTGTGCATGCACAGGAGTGTGTATGTGATCCATATATGTGGATATATATGGCTATATGATCATATATACATGTATGGATTATAAGCAACAGTTTCTTGTGATGGGTAAATGTATAAATGTCAAATAATGTACTCAGTGTATTGTTTTTCTTCTTGGTGTGACTAAATACCTGACAAAAGTAATTAAAGAAGGAAGTCTTATGCTGGCTTCCAGAGCGACAGTCAAGCAGGGAAGCCACAGTAGACAATTTCATTTCATCTGCAGTCAGAAAACAGAGAAAGATCAATCCCAGTGTTCAGCTCACTTTCTTCTTTGTATTCAGCGTAGGACCATAGTCCATCACTTCTGTCCACACACTTCCATCATGGTTAGACCTCCTTTGAAAGAAGAGCCTAGACAAACCCACAGACATGTTTCTACAGTGATTCAAAACTCCTCAACCTTACCATGAAGAATACCAATAACAGTTCAATTTATTCCACTTTTCAAAGCATTATTATATTACCATTTAAATTAAATCTTCAATTGTGACTTGTGTTCCAGTTATTAGCTACCAAAAGGAAACAGCTGTGGGGTTGCTACATTTTACATTCTTTTCCAGTACATGTGTACAGTCAATGAAACTAAGGTTTCTTCACTCTTAGGCATTAAAGGTTTGCTTTTTTGATTAGGTTTTATCATGAGGATAGATATAGCTGCACATATTGACCATTTTCTCTTCTATTGTCCTAAGAATATAAGATGTTTATGTTGAGTAATTATTACAATATGTGCATGGTAATCATACAAAACTTGATTATATATTGCAGTGTACAACGTTGTGAATACAACGGGCTAAATACAGAGATTAGAAAAACATAATGTCATCTTCTTCTTTTACACTTTTATTGGGATGCTGAAAAAGGCATCACAAATATCTGTCTAGCCTGATTGTTGTACATAGAAAATAAATGTCCCAAATGAATATATCATACATTATGAAAAAGACCAGAGAAAAATGGGTGACTGGTATGCAACACTCAAACATCTTTGTTTGACTTGTGTTCTTTCTTTCTTCTTTTTTGACAAGTTCATCCTAGAAAGAAGATTTGTAACCACACTCCTTGCAAGGCTGGTGTGTTTTTAATTTCCTCATGGTTTGTTTTGTCATCATTTGACCTGAACGTCAATGGGCTTACTGGTTTCTTCACTCTGAGTCTGATACGGTTAGTGAATCTCATGACCTTCCCCTGATACCCAACTTCCATTTTAAGCCTTGCTGGGTTATAATTTCCATATAGCTTCTGCCACCAGCTTTTGAAACTTTTTTTCACATGGGAGGCAAACACTTTTGAATCTTCTATGCTCCAATCTCGCAGGCAAACAGTAAATGGCTAACACAGACACACACATCCACACAAATGGAAATTTATTTTAATAAAAGTATATATGTTGTGGAAAAAATTCTCAGGTATCTGGTTGAAACATTTCCTTTCTGATAATCAAAGTTATGTAATAAAGATGATGTGTGCAGATTTTATAAGACTTGGGCTCACCTTCATAAAAATGCTTGCTTATTACCTTATAAATATTCTCTATGTATCACAGCGGCCTTAGTTTAAGGAAGCAACTTCTTATAGCAATATTAAGATATTGACTCTGGAATCAGCCAGGGAATGAAAAATGAAGTTATGCATATTTAATCTACTCAGTGAGGATTTTGGGCTGCGTCTGAGAATAAGAGGGAAATTAATAACTCCATGCCCTCCTTCACAAGGGTATTTATGAGGACAAAATTGCATCACAACATATGGAAAGCATTTGTAAAGTACAATAGTTTATAAAATATAAATAACTTTATGATTGTGTTTACAATTGATAATTATATTATTTAAACGTCAGAAGAAATATTCATTTGATGTTTTTGAGTTTAATATTTCCTTAAATCTCTGAGGGCCCATTTCTTTATTTTCCAATACAACAAAAATTTATTGTTACATCAATAATAGAATGTATATTTTCCTGTGCTGTTTGTTAACTTTTCAAGAATTTAAGATTATCTCGAACAGTATTTAGCCCTGACAAACTTTTTTTCTTAACAGTCTGAGGGAAGGGCCTCTTTTGCCATTTCCCTGTGAAAAATAGAAGTGACAGAGAAAGAATACTTTGTTTCATATGGAGGGAATAAATGATCACAGAAGAGAGGACCAGGGAGATTAAATGGCTGTGTCTTTCCCACACTGGCTAATATGTGCATCCTTGGAATGCACAATTATCCACTCTTCAAGGAGTTTGTATGATTTATACCCAAGGCTTTTGAAATGGTCATTTTCATAATAATTGGCAAAGATAAAAAAATAACAAAAACCCCCAAAATAAATAATTATGCATTAGGCCTTAATTTTAATTCATTTCTATGTACACACATTTGTGATAACTTCAATGCTTTTTCAGATAATGGTACTTGTGCAAAATGGTGAGAAAGTACTGCTTTTAATGCAAATGTGAAGGAAAAGGGCATATCAAATAACCAAGTTAATCTCATGTGTTAAACAAGAAGAATAGAAGAGAGGGAGAGAAAAAGTGGTAGGAATGTGGGATGGAGAAAACACAAAGGAAGGTGTATGGTCAAATTAGACCCTAAAATGGAGTATACTCAGCAAGAAATGAATTGGCCTCTCATGGAAGCTGGAAAATTGAACAATTTCAAGTATGTCTTTCTCAGTTTGAAGATGGGGGTATTTCTAGATCGATACTCTTGCTGGCCTTCAAACAGAGAGCAATATGGTAGAGTGTTTATGTCATGGAGATTTATAACCAACCCTTCTACAGCTGAAACTGTAGATAGGGTGGGAATCCAGAGCTAGAGATATCAGGCAGAAATGCCACATGTATTTCTAACTTTTCATTTGGCCTACTTCTGTGTTCCCTGACAATATTTTTCTCCTAGGGCTACCAAATGGATTAAAAGCAAGTTACTATTGTATGTTGGCAATTCATCTTTGTTGTGAGGATTCCAAAAATCCCAGGAAAGTTGGACATGGAGGTGAACACCTGTAATCTTAGCACTTGGAAAAGTGAAGCAGGAGGATTGCTATAAGTTCCAGGTCACCTTGGTGTACGTGATGAGTTCCAGACCAGACAATGAAACATAACTAGATCTTTTCTCAAAAAACAGAACAAAGTTAAAATCAGACCAGAAAAACTAAAGAATGTTTAGGGCTGGTTAGTTGGCTCAATGCCCACCATGTCTAGTGTATGTGTGCATCTGCCCATAGGCATTTAATGCCCACCATGTGTACTGTACATTTGCATCTGTGCATATTCATTTAATACCCACCATATCTACTGTACATTTGCATCTACACATAGGCATTTATAGCCCACTATGTCTATTGTACATGTGTATATTTGTCATCATTGCATGGAATGTTCAGTGAAGTCCCAGTATCAGAAAAGTTCTGACTACAGAAGTCTAATAAATAGCTTGGCTATATAAAACAGCAAATAGATTGCCCTGGTTCCAGTAAACTGTGAAAATAGTTCTACAAGCTTTTGTAACTTCTGGTTTGTCTGGAGAACCTCTACTCCATCACACACAGCAAGCAGTTACACTTGCCAATGGCATGATCTCCATTCTTTTACATGAATTAATTTTATTTTGGCATGAATACTAAGCTGCTCTGTAGTTCTTCCCTTTACGTAGTATCTTGGTATTTTTCAGGTTGGAGTCTACTCCTCTTTGTTATCTTCTCTGCAAAAGTTCTCTTACTTGATTTTGGTGAAGGTCGCCCACATTATCCCTGTGACACTTAGCATAAGAAATGATGATGGGCTGGGGCTGGATCACACATTTACATTCAGGCTTGCCTTTGAGGCCATGAGGTTTATATTGCTTTTTGGCTAACTATTCATTTATTGCAATTTGTTTATTAGGATTTAGGGTAAAATTCTGATAACTACATTAAGATCAGTTATTATTATACTGTGATATATGTCAGACTAAATAACTTGGTATAAGTTAGTATAAAATTCCAAGAGATACCTAGTATTTTTTTCACCCAGGGCTGCTATATTTGTGAGAGAATGGCTTACTATTTTTAAATATATTATAAAAAATTGACTAGCTTAGCTCCCCATATACATGTTTGCTGGTGCCTGCAGAGACCAGAGAGGGTGTCAGACTCCCTGACTGGAGTTACAAATGGTTGTGAGCTACCAGACATGGGTGGTAAAAACATAACTTGGGTTCTCTGCAAGAGAATCCAGTACTCTTAATCACTGAGCCCACCTCTCCAGGCCTCCTGATGTTTAGGGATTTTAACACTAATTGGATTATTTGTGCAATCTTTGCTGTTCTCCACTTCTAATGTTCTTTGTTCTTCTCACACATCTGAACATGATATCTGCGAGAACAGTAGCTTTCACTTATTTTATTTATGGTTTCGTTTCAACACTTAAAAATTGTCCACAACATAGTGGAGAGTCAATAAACACTGTTTTCCTACATGCATGCAGGAATCGTTATTTATGTAAGATGAAGTAGGTGTTCTGGGAGAGACGGTCGAACTATCCAGAAACATTTACCATATCCTTACTCACAGGCCAGCTTGTGCTCTAGGAGCTCCAGCATTGCTTGACAGGTTTTTAAAAAGACATCATCTCAGGTCCCACCCTAGACCTCAGGAAACATAATCTGCCTTCAAGTCCCAAGTACTCCTAATCACACATGACCATTTGAGGGGCGTGGTCTTCTGAAGTAATCCCTCAAGCTGTCATAACTTCGCCTACACCTTAATTAATCAAGGGAAACTTTCCACGGCACCTCATTCAATGAAAACCTAAAAGCCTCTCAATGTCACACTCTCCAAAGAGAGAATTGCAGTTGACACAGGAGGCTTATGGATGCAAAGGTATACATTCAAAAAAGTTATTTTCTTCATTTCCCTTAAATTTGACATTTGAATAAAAAGTAGTTAAAATTCTTGGATTTAAGTGAGTCAACTAATGCTTATGTTTACTAAATAAGTTATTTACTCTAAGTTAAGCTTTTTATAAGATAAAAATTCAATAAATGATATCAATGGATTTAAAATTTTATACACAAGGCAAAAGGAGAAAAAGAAAAAGTAATAATGCAAAAATTCTAACAAAATACAAAATTATAATGCTTGTTAATTTAGCATGGGAGGAAAATAGTTTAAGCACTTGATATTTCTGTTATCATAGTCATAGTTTAAATATACAATAGAGCTTAAACATAAATTAAATTCATGTTTGCACACTTATGCATATATGTGTGTGTGTCTACATGCTTATACGTATACATATGTATATGAAGGTGAGACTGCTAATGTGTGCATGCTTAAAGGGATGGGAGGTTGATGTTTTGGTGCTTTCCCCAATTATTCTCCACCTTTTGTGTATGTAAGGGAGAGATAGGGTCTTTAACTACATTTGGAGTTCTCCAAACCCCAGGATCCTCTTGTCTCTGCCTCTCCAGCTTTGTGCCCCATGTTAGATCTTTTTTTTTCCATATATTGTTTTGTTTTGTTTTATTTTTTCCATTCAAGAACATAATTAAAGAAATAAAATTTTTTTTCCTTTCTTCCCCTTCTCCCGGTCCCCTCCCACTACCCCCCACCCCTCCTCCCTCCCCCTTCTTCCTTGAAAGAGGGCATGGTGCCCTGCCCTGTTGGAAGTCCAAAGCCCACCCCCATCCCTCCTGGCCTAGGAAGGAGTGCATTCAAAAAGACTGGGTTCTCAAAAAGTTAATACATGCAGAAGAGATAGGTCCTGGTGTCATTGTTTGTGGGTTCTCCAAAGATGAAGTCTCAATCCCATGTTAGATCTTAAGTGGGTGTTAGGGATACAAACATAGGCACTTATGTAGTCAAATGAGAGAATTCAACTGAAAAGAGGATAATTGTTATTGCAAAAGCATAGAATGACTCACAGTCGTGTGTGTGTGTGTGTGTGTGTCTGTGTCTATGTGTCTGTGTCTGTGTCAGTGTATGCTTTCAGAGTAGTATTATTTTACAAATATGCTGGGGCACCAAATATTTTGTCAAGCACCAACACAGGTTTCTGAATGCAGAGTCACTGGAGATGAAGCTAGAGAATTGTGGGCTAAGTCAATTCCAAGTTGCCACAGCATCTTTGACGTAGAGCTTTAGGTTAGAGCTCTATTCCCCCTTTGAATTGTCTCTAAGATAGTCAATTGTTCTTAAGCAAATAAGCATATAGGCCTTATATATGCTGATGTCTGTGAGTTCCTAGACAGCCAGGGAAAAATATTTTGTCTCTGTCTTAAAAAGAGTTCTGATAAATAGAAATAAGTCAGGACCACTCCATGAGACCTTGCACAGCATGTTCGAATAGCAGGAGCATACTCTAGCTAATATAGTATAAGATATTATATTATTATATATAATTATATATGAATTAGAATGATTTATTTTCATCTTTA
The DNA here is from genome assembly GCA_004026605.1 of Ondatra zibethicus. Classification (NCBI taxonomy): domain Eukaryota; kingdom Metazoa; phylum Chordata; class Mammalia; order Rodentia; family Cricetidae; genus Ondatra; species Ondatra zibethicus. The sequence continues at coordinate 58,462 of PVIU01007540.1, forward strand.
AATTAGAGCTCTAGGTTAGAACTCTCTTCTCTTTTTGAATTGGGTCTATGTTGACTGATTGTTTTTAAGCAAATAAATATATATGAAACATGTACATACACACATATACAAACATATATAGAGCCATAAAATATGTGCATTTATGTATGTATGTAAAAGTTTTCAAGGTAGTATAAAAACACAAATACCTTGGTGAACCCAATATTATATCAATTCCATATCCAGGCTTTTAAATGCATCCTCACTAGCAATGAAGCCAGAGCATAATGGGTTAAGTCAATTCAGAGAGACTTTATTTATTTATTTATTTATTTATTTATTTATTTATTTATTTGCTTCCCACTTTCCATTTTCCTCTTCATCCTTTAATTAAACAGCCATAGATTTTTTTCTTCGGTTGCTACTTACCTGCCACAAAACTTCAACTTCCCACTGGCTGGATTTGAGATGAGTGTTCAGAAAATCTCTAGGTTATGATATTGGAACAAAAAGCTGGCTCTTGCAACCCTTAGCAGGTTCAAAAATGAACTTGGCAAAAGGAGGTAAAGATACATTCTAGATTCATGGATTTGATGCCAGTGTTACATTGAGAAATACTCAGCAGCCTCAGGCTCTTTGGATTTGGACACAACTTTAAGAGAGCATTAAAGTTCTATCTTTTTCTGCCATTGCCACATTGGCCTTTGTTGATGAATTTGATTATGACATTCCCATTATGCCAATGGAGATCTCTTGAGCCAGCAATAAAAGACAGAGAATGGCAAATGGCAACTTAAAAGTGTGCTTCAAGGCATGGAATAAGCTGCAGATTTACTTAGTGTTTACGTTTGTATAGAGAACTTATAATTATTGAGCTTATCAACTCACAGAATTTGGTATATAAATAATGGGATACACACTCCTGAATGCAATATTTCTCATTATGTTGCTGCTGTTAAGTTTAGGTTATTAGTAAAGAAAGTTCAGGACTACCACAATAAGGAAGTGGCATTTCAGGAGAGATCATGGGTAACCATAGCCTGCTACAGTTTAGGAGAAAGTTTGTGACACTGGCTATAATTTCGTTTAAGAAATTTTATTTCATGAAATCAACCCAGCATTCATTAAAAAGAAAAACAAACTATAAAGATCCTTCATTAATTCACACACTCCATTTTTTGTTAAAAATTATCTGAGTAGGTTTATATGCTTTTGATTATCATATATTAATCATACGTGTGTGTGTTTTCTGATCAGATTCATCTTCATTGCCCTTTTATTACTTTTCTTAACTCCTCGCACTCCTTCTGAAACCTGTCTTATTCCCTACTTCACCCCCTTCTACTTTTCATGTACTTTTTTATTGCTGTCTGTAGCAATGAGGGGCTCGGGCTGCATTCCCAGCGCTGGGCCCCTTATTCTGTCTCACCCGGCTCCTGATGCGTACCCGAAATAATTACATGGAAACTGTATTTATTTAAATACTGTCTGGCCCATTATCTCCAGCCCCTAATTAGCTAACTCTCACATATTATTTTAGCCCATCTCCATTAATGTGTATCGCCACTTGAGTTGTGGCTTACCGGCATGAGTCTAACCAGTGTCCATCTTGTGCTAGAGAAGCATGGCGTCTGTCTCTCCCTGCCTTCTCCTTCACAGCATTCTGTTCAGTCTACTCCGCCCACCTAAGGGCTGCCCTATCAAAAGGCCATGGCAGTTTTCTTTATTTAACCAATGAGGGCAATACACAAATAGAAGACCCTCCTACACCAGCTGTCTCATCAAGCTTCATTACGATTGCTATAGAAACATGGTTTAGGGTTTTATTTCATTTATTTATTTGTTGGTTGGTTAGTTGGTTTGCTTGTACCAGAGCATGGCAATCTTAGCAATTGCTACCCTACTGAACAAAATATTTGTGCTTTCCTGATTAACCACTAGCTGCACAAAAATCATCAAAGATGGTTGAAGCTTCTGAGTCCCCCTGTCTTCTATGACAGCAGGTTCAGGCTTAGTGTTCTTTGCAAATACCATTTGACTACATTTTTCTTGGGCAGGTGCCATAGTAGAGAATTAGATTGGATTGAAAAGCCTGAAAATGGCCAGCGAGAGAAGCAGAGTGTCTCAGCAGTTAACACTGCTTAGCAAACAGCATCTGGTTTGAGTAGGCTCCATTTATATTGTTTATAACTCAGCCCTGACTGTTTTACTATTAATCTTTTAGAAAACCAAAGTTGTTCTTTAGGTAAATGAATTGAATTAAACAGAGTTTTCAGCAAGATGTCAGAGGATAAGAAATTCCCACCCCACTCCTGTCTTTGAGGCATCCTTTAGCAGTCCAAGGTCCATCAAGGTAATCTTGTTATTCTCACCTGCTGTGCAAGGTCTCATGCAGTGACTTTGATTTATTTCTCTTTTTTAGAAGGAACCTCACTATGTTGCCCTGGCTGACTAGGAACTCACAGAGATCAGTCTGCCTCTATCTTCCAAGTGCTGGGATTAAAGACACTTGCCTGCATTTTCAGCTAACCTTGGCTTCTTTTCCACATCAAATGTTTTGTAAATCCCTTTATTGTTTATTTTAGTTGTTTATCTGATTTCACTTGAGAGGTTTCACGCTGTCTCCCAGCAAATAACTATTTTTATTTTAAAACAATTGTGTGTGTGTGTGTGTGTGTGTATATATTTGACCTAATTATAAAATTACAGAGAAATAAAAAACAATTCTAGATGTCATACAAATAAGGAAAATTATGCCACAGAGCTTTAAGGAACTATTCATTGGAATTGAAAGAAGACATGACCCAGGAGATAGACACTGAAAGAAAAAGACTTTCAGAGATATTGCACTTGACATTATCCCAAGATGCTTTGACTTCTACTGGAGGTAAAAGAATGCATTAAAATTCCTTACCTGAAAAAATGAAGCAGAAAGAGTGGTAATTCCTTGAAAAGTGTGTTTATTATGCTTGTGGCACTAACCTCTAATGACATTTAGAGGTTTTTCTGTGTATTATCTATATAGAAATATTTTTTAGTGCTGTAATAAAAAACTAAGATCAAAGGTAATTTTTTTTTTAAATTTTTTTTTGTGGTTTGCTACCTTTTATTTATTTATTTTTTTTCCATACATTGCTTTGTTTTATTTTTTCCATTCAAGAACATAATTAAAGATAAAAAAATTTTTTTTTCCTTTCTTCCCCTTCTCCCGGTCCCCTCCCACTACCCCCCACCCCTCCTCCCTCCCCCTTCTTCTCAAAGGTAATTTTTAATGAAGAGTTTATTTTGGCTTATGATTCTAGAAGGTTAGAAGTCTATAATGGTAGGAGTGGTATTGAGATAGACCAAAAACCTGAGAGATCATATCTCAGTTACACGCAGGAGGTAGAGGTCTCATACTGGTAGTGGGGAAAGGGGATAAACTCTGAAACTCACTGAATTGTTTTATCAGGCCACGTTCAGGATTGTTTATTTGTGTTTTCTCTAGACATGATTTGTGTTATACTGGCAATATTTTGTTATACATAAAAAATAATCGTACAATCTGTTCCATGGTCTTGGAAATTTCAGCCCCGTGGAATACACGTATGCTGCCTTACTCCTTTGCAATAGGTAAGGAGAGTTAAAAGCTCTGCTTCAAGTAACTAAGAGGATTATATATCAAATTAAAATTTTAGGGTAATTTATAGAAGCAGATTAAATAAATACTGTTCATAATTTCCACTTTTATTTATCAAACCATAAGATAGACACTTAAAGTCCAATAACTATAGTACAATATACTAAAGGCGACATTTAATTGAGAAAAATAACATTACAATTTTCATTGGTAAAATATTCAAATATTTTCCAAGTTTAGAAATTCCAAATCTGAATCTCTTCCCTGACCCATAACACAACAGAATCCAGAGACTGGCAGTAACCTATACCATTCTCTATGTATCAAATATTTATTTGTTGTCCTTGGATTTGTATTTTTACATTAAGGAAATTACACTTTGGAAATATGTTCCTCTAGGAAAGAATAAACCTCTTTCTCTTTTATCTCTGCCAGAATATACTCAAGAATTTTTTGCAGAGAGCTCATTGTTTCAACTTTTTTCTATTTCTTCTTCTTCTTCTTCTTCTTCTTCTTCTTCTTCTTCTTCTTCTTCTTCTTCTTCTTCTTCTTCTTCTTCTTCTTTCTCTTCCTCTTCCTCCTTCTCTTCTTTTCCTCCTCCTCCTCCTCCTCCTCCTCCTTCTTCTTCTTCTACTTCTTCTTATTCTTCTTCTGCTTCTTTGCTGGGCATAAAAATACAATGACTGTCTTTCAGGATGCAGATGTGTCTTCTAGTTCTTTTATTTGCCATGAATCTAAGAAATGTAATTGGTCAGTTCCATGATATACATTTGATGTTTGAAAAATAAATCACTGGAAAGAACTGATCCAACTAAAATACTTCAACACTGAATATTGAATGGGTTTCTCCATAAACTTGTCAATTACCACTATTTTTAAAATTTATTTACCACCATTAACCATAAACTTGTCAATTGCCAATTTAAAATCTGTTTGTGTGTTTCTGTATATGCTTATGTGTCTGTATATATGTGTGAACATGCAAGTGCTTGTGTGTGTGTATGCATGTTTGTGTGTGTATGCATGTTTGTGTTTGTGTGCATGTTCTTTACATTGTGCATATGGAGGTCAGGAAATTACTTGAAGGAGTCAGTTCCTTCTTTCACATGGAGCCTTGGAATTGAACTCAGGTTCAGGCTTGGTGCAAAGCACCTCCACTTGTTGACCATCTCAGTGACCCAAATATCAATGTTATCAAATATCAGTGTTATCTAAATGGCATTTTACAGATGTTTTAACTTGACTCTCAGAGATGGAGACACTGACTGAACATGTCATTCATGTTCTTATGTGCTTATGCTTATTTTGGGTTCTCTATATCCCTGTCATGTTTCTTAATAAACTACCTCTTATTTTGTGGGATGATTGATGTGTTTCTTAGAAAAATCTTGCATGATTGTCTTATAACATATTGATATCAATATATGTTACAAATCATCCATTTATTTTTATTTTGAGAACATTGCCATGAATCCTTACCACCTCACTAATTTACATGTAACTCATTGATCAATTTTTTCCCTTTAGAGTGGTATGTCTCCTTTCTCAAAGATGTAAGCATTGTGTGAGTATTTTCCTTATTTGTAATATTTATTTTTTACTTATATATTTAATATTTATAAGTGTTGGTGTCACAGATAAAATATCCTACTGAAGTGTTCTACTATATTGAAGATTTTGATTCATTTGACATTTGTTTCTGTCTTTGAGAAAATAGTTTACCGCCGAGTAGTACTCTAATGTGTATATATTCTACACTTTCTTTATTCATTCTTCCATTGAGTGGCACCTAGGCTGTTTCCAGGTTCTGGCTATTACAAATAATGCTGCTATGAACATAGTTGAACAAATGCTTTTGTAGTATGTTTGGGCATCTCTTGGGTATATTCCCAAGAGTGGTATTGCTAGATCCTGAGGTAGTTTGATTCCCAATTTCCTGAGAAATTTTTAATGCAAATGGATGGAAATAGAAAACACTATCCTCAGTGAGATAACCCAGACCCAAAAAGATGAATATAGTATGTACTCACTCATTAGTGGACTCTAGCCATAAACAAAGGACATTAAGGCTATAGTTCACAAGCCTAGAGAAGCCAAATAGCAAGGTGAACCCAAAGAAAAACATATATAGATCCTCCTGGAAATTGGAAGCAAACAAGACAGACAAGCAAAAGTTGGAAGCACAGGGGTGGGGATATAGGTGGGGTTAGAGGGAGTGGGGGAAGGGGAGAGGGGGAAGGAGAAGGGAGAAGGGAAGGACTGGGGAGAGCTTGGGGAAGTGGGAGGGTGTAGATGGAGAAAGCGGATATTGGAGCAGGGAAGAAGATATCTACATTAAGGGAGCCATTTTAGGGTGGGCAAGAGACTTGGCTCTAGGGGGGATCCGAGGTGTCCATGGGGATGTCCCCAGCTAGGTCTTTGGGCAGCAGAGGAGAGGGTGCCTGAACTGGCCTTGTCCCATAGTCACACTGATGAATATTTTAGATATCACCATAGAAATTTCGTCTGATGGATGGAGATAGAAACAGAGACCCACATCCACATCAGAGGAATGGATTGAGCTCCCAAGATCAAGTTGAAGGGCAGAAGGAGGGAGAAGATGAACAAGGAAGTCAGGACCGCAAGGGGTTGGTCCACCCACTGAGAAAGTGTCCCTGATCTAATGGGAACTCACCAAATCCAGCTGGACTGGGTCTGAACGAGCATGTGATCAAACCATACTCTCTGAATGTGGCTGCCAACGGGGGCAGACTGAAAAGCCATCGATAATGGCACTGGGAACTGTCTCTTCTGCATGTATTGGCTTTTTGGTTTTACTTGAATGCACACCTTCCTAGGCCGGGATGGAGCGGGGAGGGCCTTGGACTTCCCACAGGGCAGGGTACCCTGTCCTCTCTTAAGGATGGAGAGGGAGGGAGGAGGGTTAGTGGGGGAGCGGGTGGAGGAATGAGAGAAAGGGATAAAGTGTAAATTTTTGAATGGAAAATAAAAAAAAATAAAAAACCCACAATCATATATTTAAAAAAAAAGAAAATAGTTTAAAAATCCCTTTCCTAAGGTGACATTTCTTTAGTCTTAAAGTTTTTTTAATTATTTATGTATGTGTCTTTGTGTGTATGCACATATGAATGTGGTACCCCTGGAGTTCAGAAGAGGGCATTGGACCATAGGAACTAGAATTATCCCACATGTTTTGCACCATATATTATGGGTGCTGGGAAATGAATCTAGTCCATTAAAAGAGAAACAAGGACTTTAAATTGCTGAGGCATCTATCAAAATACCCACATTGACAGTTCTTATTCGAGTATGGTTTTTAAAATGTGTTATATTTTCTTGTCGCACATATACATGTATCATAAGCATGTGTGCACAAACACTGTATTTTGAATTTTCTCATCTGTATAACTAGAATGGGAAGGAGGATACTGTGAGAAGAAGAGGATTCTCCTGAAGAGCTTGCGTGTGTTCTTGATCCTGCGTCCTTGGGTTAGGTGGAGAGAGATTCAACTATTACAGGTGTCCTTGGACAAGGGCTGCAGATTCCCAGTTATTACCAGAGATGCTGTTTCCCATCATGAAACATAAAACCATGGTTTTATGTCTACACAGAGTTCTCTAATTGTCACTATTTTTCATCACCTTTTGGATTAGCAGTTCACACAATAAATGTGAAATTGCTCTCTTGTCATTTTCATAGAGAAGTGAAGGAATCCAACATGTGTTCAGATCCAGCACTGATGAATCCAATACTTGGGGATAGCAGCCAGACAACCCTACATAATACTTTTTCAGTTGAGATAAAAATTCCAATTAGAAATCTCTCTCTTCTTCTGTATGATTTCTGTTTTACTAATATAATCTAATCTATTTATCACTTTTAAGTTAATTTCATTGTAGGAAAGTAATTTAGATCTGAGGGATGAAAGGCAAGTGAGAGGGTGGAGGAGATAAGATCAGAGACAGGAAGGAAAGAAGATAAAAGGGTGACCAAAATAAAGAAAGTAACAAAAGAAAGAAGGGAAGGAAGATGGAAGGAAAGACAGGATAGCTGTAAGGAAAGAAGAGAAGAATAGAAACAGAGAACAAGTATCATAAAGATGATTGTAGAGATGACTAGGTGAGTAACTGAGATTGCTATATAAGTATAAAAACCCAAATTTGGAACTAGATCCCACTAAAAAGCCTGGTATGGTTGCTTGTACCGATAGCCCAGTACTGGAGTGGACATGTACAGTGGCTTAAATTCAGGTCCTGAGACTGGGAAGGTGTATCAGTAGAAGGAATAAATCTGACCACCAGGTGGATGACACTCGGTGGCTCCAAAATAGCTTGAGTGATCTTTACTTATATTTAACAGAGATTTTTTATGAGGTTTACCCGAGCAGCTTTATTATTGGCTCCTATTTTGATTTTTAAGAAATATATTACAATCATTACAAAAGCCTCTGTTGCTCCTCTTCATGAGTCCTCAAATACATATTCCCAGCCCCTACAAAACTTTGTTCTAGACATAGAGGTCAGCATTTTTTTTTTTGCAAGTTTAACCAAATATCAAGCCAGACACATCCTGCTCTTGCTCTTGTCAGATGGCAGCTACTCGAGGTTACAAAATTAACAAGCAATAGACACAGGTATAGTGCTTTAAGGAAACCAATATTCAACCCTAAACAAGATATGCTTTTATACAATTCCACTTTCTAGAAAAAAGAGTGCCAAGTCTCTGTCAAAGGCAGGCTCTGATAAGGCACTCTTTTCCAATACTACTATACCTTAAATCTTCCACCAACATCTTTCATTCCCATGTTAAAGTGGGTTTTTCCTATTGAATCATAGTAGATCTTACCATTGATTCTATACACTTGGTGTCCAGTGAACTTACTCTCAACCATTGGCACTATGTGTATTCCTGAGGCTTTTTCCCTACTTCCCTTTCCAGAACTGTGACATGTGGTTAATGTTTCAAGTGTTGTTTTCTCATATATATCTAACTGTTCCTATTTAGTCAGAAAAGTTTCAAGGAATAGGAGTTATTGTTAATAATTCCAGATTAGAGATTTGAGAAGCATTAGCCCCCTGCTCAATCGCAGGGAAAAATATTTGAGGAAGAATAAAATTTCTAGGGAAAATTACAGATGTTGCACATACGACTGACAAAGAAAAACTAAAAACCACCCAAAGAATTACCAATGCAATGAGAGAGAAAAGGGCCTGCAAGCTGCAAGAATTTTGCAAATTTCTGTATTGTTTCATGGTTTACTGCTCCTTGCCAAGTGAGAATCTGTTTCCAGGGATGCCTTGCCCCAAGGAAATCCATTGGCAGGTAGTCCAAGCCTATGCTACCTGGTTCCTAGCACTCCAGGTTCAGTAAGAGACTCTGTCTGGAAATATTAAGGTGGAGAGTGACAGATCCAGCAGCTAACTTTCTTTTCTGGCTTCCGTGACCATACACATGTGTCTGTGTACCTGTGCTCACATGCACTTTCATAGGTCCAGAGTGAAAGACAGGGAGGGAGAAGGGAGGACTGAAAAGGGAAGGAAGGAGGGAGGGAGGGAAGTAGACAGACACATTCTGATCTGCACCACTTTACCAATTCCAAATGTCACACCTCCTCTCAATGAAAAAATGTAATTATAGTGCTTCCTTAAAATTAGTAGTAACTGTTTTATTTATAGAGTTAATAACTCCTACTAAAGGAAGAAACAAAGCACATTAGGTGCATTTTTTTGTAACTAGAATTAGAACACAAATAAAAGAAGAGCATTATGTCATGTTTTAAAACATCAAAATAATAAGCTGTCAGGCTATTAAAATTGTTACTAAACATTGAATGAGAAATCCCTGTCATCCAGCTTTAACTCACTGACTGCATGAATTTTCATAAGCAAAGGAAGCAACTGAATGGTAAGATATTCTACTGATTTTTCAGGCCAGAGACTTCTGGACCTGAAAGAACAGTCAGTTGAAATTGCAGAGGTTAGAACTGGTTGTGGAAGGTTCATGAAATATCCACAGCTTTTCAGAAATCCAGCACAAACCTTCAAACACTACCAGCTTGTGGCTGACCTACCAATCAGCTGGAGTCAGAGATAAAGAAGGAATTTATAAAACCCTCATTGAGCATGGCTGGCTGGCAGCGGCTAGCATATAAGCGAAGGGAACATTAGGGACTGTTCTGTTTACAGCATTTAACTGGGCCCGAAGCCCTGTCAGCAGTTCTGGTAGTGTCGTCTTTCTTTGTATCCATTCTTTAATATTCAGAGCTTGCTCAAATACTGTGAAAAAACTGAATACATCCCTCTGCTGCCACTGATACATATGATATAACTATGATTCTGAGCTACAGTCATGCATCTTCATGCACCTGGGAGCTATCACCAAGGGCGGCCTGTGTGACAGGTAGCAGGGGTTCTCAGAAATACGTGTTGGCAGAATTGTTCATCAGGTTAAAGTGTGGGTATTTTAATAGAAACGGCAAGTCAGCAGCTACTTCGGCATCCAACTGACAATATTTAATCTAATATTCATCTCTTAGCAATAGGAAGGACACTTCAATAATTGTTTGGTTAGCACGTTATACACTTTATGTGTATAACTATTATGTGTAGTTCTCATGTATGTGTGTGTGTGTGTGTGTGTGTGTGTGTGTGTGCGTGCCTGTGGAGAACAGAGGTTGACTCTAAGGGTTTTCTTCAAGTTCTCTTTGTCTTAATGTTTGAAAAAGTGTTTCACTAGGACCCTTTTGACCAATGTGGTAGACCAGTTGGCTAGCTAGTGCTAGGGATTTGCCTGTGTCCAGCTTTCCAGGGCTGGATATGCAGATTTTAGGTGGGTCCTAATGATTCCAACTCAGGTATTAATGCTTAAACGAAGAGACTTTATCTACTGGACCATCTTCTCAGCCTGATACATACATTCTAAGATGTGTAACATCAGCAGGAAATAGGACAGACTTTAGTAATGTACTAGTATCATATATTGAAATTCATTTGCCAGTGAATGGAGAGGTTAAGAACACCTGCCATTTCTTAGTTAGGATTTATTATCCTCTTATAAAGGTCACTACCAAAAGCAACTTGGGGAGAAAATAGTTTATTTCCTCTAACACATTCAGGCTACAATCTATTATGAAGTCAGGAAAGGAACCTGGAGGTAGTAGCTGATGCAGAGGCCGTGGAAAAGTGCTGCTTACTGGGTGCTCCCCGTGGCTTGTTCATGCGCGCCACATGACCAGCTACCAAAAAATATCACCATCCACAACAAGATGGGCCCTATCTGTCAGTCTGGTCAAGGAATTTTTTTAAGTGTGGTTCTGTCTTGCCAAATGGCTCTAGCTTATGTCCAGGTGGCAGAAACTAGCCAGTACACGAAGACAAAATTTAGGTTGCAACATCAACATTGGATAGCTCAAAACCATATGTAATTCCAGCTCCAATAGATCTTATGCCCTTCTCTGGTTTCTATGAGCACCTACACAGAAATGACATGTATACGCACACACATACACATGTACAAACCTGCACATATATACACACACACATATGCACACACACCAAGTTCTTTGGTTAATACTATTAGTATTTGGTTAATACATTAGTCTTTCTGGATCATAGGAATTTTTGGTTCTTTTTCACTTAAAATAAATAAACCTGGTGAGGTCTCAAGTTTGAATTCATCATGTTAGGTGAATATATTCACACTTCATTTACACACAAGCACATATTACTATTTATTGCCTTTTATAGCTATTGTTCCACTTTGTAGTAAGGCAGCATGCCTTCAGTTCTAGGTTGTGACTATTGAACCAACCATGCTCAACTTTGGGATTCTTGCCTCTCCAGTGTAATACAGCCACTACTGGACTTATCATAGCCTATAAGTACATCTAGTAAATCCCCCATATATAACATGTTATTATATTATATAGATAATTATATGTAGAGATATGATGTAATACACATAGTTCATTCTACTAGTTCTGTTTCTTTCGAGGACTCTAACAAATACAGGGATGTTGGCACATGTTTTGCTACCATGAAAAATATTATACTATACATTTGTATAAATATTTTTGCATACAAATGTTCTCATTTTTGGTATCTATAAAAGAATGGAATTGATGAGACTCATCATGATTCTAAGTTTATTTCTAGGAAGAAGTTGCAGGTTCAATGGATGCTGCATCATTTTACATTGTCATCATAAATAGAGAAGAATTCTAGAATGAGAATAAAACATGATTGCATAAAGGTAGAGTATTAGCAGTTATATGAAGTCCATTAATCAAGAATAAAATTATGGCATAAGAAAATTATTTTTAATCTGAAAAGGAGGTCTGTTAAAATGATGAATGGTTGTAACACTGTATAGTAGCATTAGTTTTGTATATTTGTTAATACATAAGTAATCAGAAACGGATAGAAAGATGCTATATTCTGAAATCTTATAGCTCTATCTGTTTAATTTAATAGTACTAAATTTGACATGTACTTTAAGTTGATATGAACAAATGTAAAAATTAGAAGACAAAGTATATAAGTCTATTTTTAACTATCAAATTCTTCTTTAACGATTTATATCTTTATGTTATGATTATATAAAATTTTTAGAACTCACTATTTATAATTTTAGTTATATATTTTTAATGTCAATTTAAATTAATTGTTTAGTAACATTTCATTGTTGCCTTTTATTTCATCAACTAAATGTGTTCAGATTAGTTGGTTCACAAACATCAGAATAACCAAAGTAGAAAATCTTAATCAGAAAATGAAAACTGAATTAAACCAAAATTGTTTCTTAAAATATTTGAAATTTTGCTTTTTTTATTTTAACTATGTGTGCTTGCATGTCTATATGTAGGTTTGAGCAAATAAGTGAAATGCCTCATGAGTCTAGAAGATGGCAGTAATATCCATTGGAGCTTGAGTTACAAACTCTTATAAGTACCCCAACACAAGTACTGAGGAGAACTGAACTTGGGTTCAATAAAGAATAATATGTCCTCTAAATTCCATGCTATTCCCACAGCCCTATTTTAAAGCTATGTATATTTTAACACATTTGTAGCTGTGATGGCTAATTTTACTTGTCCACTCAAAAGCATAAAGAGTCACCATGAAAGTAAGTCTCTGGACATGACTGTGCTGAATTATCAAGATCAGGTTATTTGAAGTGGGGAAACCCACTATAAATATGGAAAGCATTATCCCATTGGCTATGGTACCAGGCTGAATAAAAAGGAAAATGTAGCTCTCTTTTCTTCCTGACTTTACATGCAACGTTTCATCTGCCTCCTGCTCCTGCTGTCACGCCTCCCCTGCCATGATGGCCTGTACCCTTAAACCAAGACACACTAAACCCTCCACTCCTTAAATTACTTTGGTCAATTATTGTGTCAGAGCAATGGGAAATGTAACTAATATGGTGATATAAATTTAGTATTATTTTCAACATGCAGAAACATTTTTTACCAAGTTGATGTGTCAATATTTAAGTCAATGTGTATGAAGAATGTACTAGTGTAACCATTAACGGAAACAGCAATTGTGATACAGAAATATTTGGAGCCATCATAAGAATAATGATAATACTTGAGTCTTGTAATCAAAACATATTTTTAGCTTTAAACTCAAAGCAAAAATAGTGTATGTGACAGTTAAGCTTCTTTGGTAACTCTATTTTCCCTCTTCAATTCTTTCCATTGCTTATGGTTTTCTGTAGAATACATAAGACAGAGTAAGTTTGCAAAGAACTCACATGAGGTTATACAAAGTTATATTCAAATGGGTTACTCTGTTCAGACAATAATTCATTTTCTTTACAAATACAAATAACTTTCCCATACATGGAATTATAAAATATAATGTCAAAAAAGTGAGAAAAATATTAGTCATTTCTGAATTTTTATGATGAGTGGATAATGTGGCTTTCCCCAGGTTAGCATCTGTGCTACTAAGTTCTGTTTAATTAGTTTGTGCTTGTGAGGTTGAGAAAACAAACCCACATTCTCACTGACATTGAAAAATCTGCTTAATTAGCTAATTTCATAATTGCAGAATTAACATCTTACTTGAGTAAAATAGCTCATTTTAAAATAAGGTAATTCACTTAAAATGAAATATTAATCCACACAAATGCTCAGAGGAATGCTTGATATATGATATTTTGTTTATCATTATACTTGCTTGGCTTTTGAAAAATAATTTCTCAAGAAACCTCAGCTCAAAGCAACCTTTTATCTTGGTAATTTTATGACAAAATTTGTGTCACTGGTTTAAGGTCAGAAAATCCCTGGCCACCCTGACAGACATGTCTTCTTTTTCAGTACATTGTTTCTATAAAACTTCCTTGGAATGATTAATCTTGATCTTCACTTTCACTGGATTTAGGGTCACCTAAGGTATGGACTTCAGGATGTGTCTATAAGGGTGCTTTGGAAGACTACTGATTAAGGAGGCGAGACCCACTGTGAAATGTGGGTGACAACATTTTATTGGCTGAGGTCTTGAACAGAGTACAAAAGAGGACATGCATTGAGTACTAGTATTCATCTGTCCCAGCTTCCTAACTGTAGACACCGTGTGACCAGCTACGTCACATTCTAGCTGTCACAGCTAGAGTATTCTTGCTCATTACCACACACACATCCCTCTAACCCAGTTTGATTGATCCTTCCCTTCATTAAGTAGCAAGTGCCAGTTATTTTGACACAGCAATGAGACAAGAAATTAGTACAATTCCTCATGTTTATTTGCAACCAACACCGTGAAACTACACATATATTTTTAAAAATGCACTATAGAATGTGCGTTCAGGAGTTGCCACTGCATGTTTTTGTTACTTAGGTAAGATTAGTTCTTCATGTCTCTCTCTTTCTCCCTGTACCCTCTATTTTTCTGGTAACCACTCACTACAACTGAGTAGCTTGTTATGAGACATCCCCAGCTCTCTCCAGGTGCTTTCCTAGCATGCTTACTTCAGTGCAAAGCATCTCCATCATTTTTCACCTTCACACCATTCTTCTCTTTGTTCATTCAATAACTTTTTAATTGTTAGTAAATTGTTTATGCTCCCCCTATATGCACTTTACTCTGCAGTCAGAGCAAACGTTAGAGAACTGTGGTTGTGTTATCTTTCTCTTTCACACTTGTTACCCTGAAAGATATAACCTCCCTATCAATTACGTTTGTCCAGAAACACCTTCCTGTTTTTTGCATATATTAAGCCTCAAACCTTAAAGATGTATGACAGAGTGATGAACTTAACTTACATAAAATGCACTCCTGTTGAAAGAAAATCTGTGAGTACTAGGTTTGAGGTCTATAGATGGATTCATTGTGATAGATTTAAAAACAGAAACTAATTGTATAGGGGCTGGAGTTGTACCTCAAGAAAGTGCTAAATTCCAGAATTCAAAGTCATTCTTGACTCCATAGAGAGTACAAGGCTAGCCTGGCTTACATGAGCTGTTGAGATGCTCATCAGGTAGAGGCACTTGCTGAGTATTTCCAGAACGGTGATATGGAGGGCACAAGACAACTTGCAGGATTCTGTTCTTCCTGTCCACTTGTGTGTCCCTGGGATCTAACTCAGGTCTACAGGATTGGAGGCAAGCACCTTTCTCTGCTGTGCAATCTCTAAGAACATGAATATGTGGAGTTCTATAGCATATAATAAGAAAAGATATTATTTTATTTCACTTGCAAATTTGGTCACAAAATTTTAATTAGAATATGTTCACATACGCTTACAGCCTTATTAGTTAACATAGATGCTCGGATATAATTTTATTGACTTAATCTTCCTGTTTCTGAAAGGGATTTTAACATATTCCCATGGTACTATCTGTTGTCCTTCTCAATCTAAAAGATGTATTGTTAGGATTTTGTTTCCATTAGTGTGCCTGAAGATTTTTGTTCTTAATCTTATTGAATTGGATTGCAAATCTTATTGAAACACCATTATCATTTCAGTTTAACACTAGAGCACTTGATTTTTTGTTTTAATATTGTATATTCTGCTTTTGTTGATGTCAAAAATAGCCTACATATTCTTGATCACTGCATTTATTGAAATTCTCTTGGTCATTTTTAAAAAATTCTGTTTGTATGTGTTATGATGATAGAAAATAAATTCCATTTTTTAAAAATATTGATATTTTCTATTTTTGAAGTTATTCACAGTTGCTTTCAACTTCTCAAAGAGTCCTCTACAGCTCCTTAGTCTGGATTGCATGTTAAAGTTTACCTTGTCTTCTGATGCCCCTCATATAAAGCACCATTTAAGACAAATATGAATTACACTGGATATTGAATTGAATATTTTTCTAGCCATGGAATGTGAATCTATAGCAACTATTCTTCAAATATTAAGGCTACCAGTTGGGGTTTTCAGAAGAGTATGTTTTATATAAATGCCCTGAATAAAACTGTGACATGATTTGTATGCTAAAATGTTCTCCCCCCACTCTATTCGGTGGGATCTGGGTACTTTATTTATTCCTGAACTTTAATATTTTAGTTCTTAATGAATTGTTCATTGCATTCTTTAAATATTATTTTTAATTTTTAAATTATGTGTGTATGTGTATGTGCGTGTGTGTGCATGCCTCTGTGTGTGTGTGTGTGTATGGAAAGAGAGTGTAGGTGTCTGAACAGTACTGAAGAGAGTGTAGGGTCACTGCATTTGGAGCTACAGGCAATAGTAAGCTCTGCAAAGTGGATAAAGTGGATTCTGGGACCCAAACTCAGGAACCCTGCAGGAAAGCACGTGCTCTTAGTGCACTGAGCTGTCTTTTCAGCCCTTGTTTGCCCCATTACTGTTATGCTTGACACATGCCTTTTGCTTCCCATGATTCCTAAAGAGTTTTGGTGTACTTTTTTTAACAATATTTTCATCTCTGTTCCAGAATTTTGATTTCAACCTCTCTGTGTTTTCTAGTAGGGAATCATTTGGATAGTGACAACATTGAATGGATTGTTTGACCTTCAAATTAAATTTTATAATTTTCATTGGTTTTATTGGAAAATTTCCTGATATTTCAGATGTTTCATATGATTAATGCAGTAAATATTTCTCCTGTCTCTTTGTCCATCCTGTATGCTTACTTTCAAGGACCTACTTGAAAGAGGTTTCTGAATGTGTGTCCATCTCTCTTTCTGCACCCAAACCTTGATTTCTCTCAGCCCCACACATACACAAATATATTTACTGTTATTTATGTTTAAAAATACAGAATCAAAATCTCTTGCTTTTTAAATTTGTTCGTTATTTTGTTTTTGATGATTAGCTATTATTTAACTTGAATCTTGTGGTACTACCGATATTGTGGACTTTTTTGCTAATTACAAAATAGGAGAAGCATAACAAAAAAGAACAAATACCAAATTATTCATTTCCAAGAATCAATACAATAAGAACATTGATGCAGTTACTATCTATTTCCATAAAATTTATAGAGTTCCAAAACTCCTTCTTTATGTGCTCCTCTCAAGCATTCATTTTTCTTCATATAAACCAATTTATTGCTATCTTATTATTTTACTGATTCAATGACACAAATATTTATCCTCTCTTTGTGTATGCCAAAATGTACAGACAATCACTTAGATTTGCTATTTGACTAAATATTACTCATTCCTGTAGTATACAATGTCATACATACATCATGACAAAGACCCTATTATGTTTTCAAGTCCTAACCACGATTCTGTGTAATAGTGTTAATTTTATTGTGACATAATTGTCTTTCATGTTTATAAAGAGTTGTTTTTCCTCATCTTCTGTTGATGGACCTTTTGTATTTCTAGCTTTTTGAGTAGCAGGGAACGTACATGTGTGTGCTCTTGCATGTTTGAGTCAAGGTCACCTGGTATCATTCCTTGGGGCTGCCCAACTTTTCCTGTTGAGAGAGAATATTTTATTAGGCCTTAATCTTACAGGTAAGGCTTGTGTAGCAGGCCACTGAGCTCTGGCATTCTGCCAATTTCCACCTCCCCAGCACTGGGATTTTATGTGGGAATGAAACTCAGATCCTCTTGCTTGTGCACTGAGCACTTTAATGATCAAGTTATCTTCCAAGCCCATTTTTCCAGATTTTGTCACTACTCAGCTTTACTGACGAACAGAATGGCACATGTCTACACAGAAAGCCTGCCTATTACTGAAGCTACAACTACCTGAAAGTTCTGCCTCACTGATACAGAAAACAGAGGCATTTTCCAACTGTTTACACTCATTATAAAATGAGAGGAAATTTCTGTGTTTTATCTGGGTCAAAAGTCATCACCTTCTAGATACAGAACTTAATATTTTCCTCAAATTGTGCAGTTAATTGCCTTGCTAGTTCCTCCACGGGATTCTTTCCTGTCTGCTTCTTCTGAGACAAAATTGGAAATATGAGTTGTTTTATTCAGAATACTCACTGTGACCTGTAGGATGTGTGTGATTATAGTTTTACACCACTGACTTAGAGACATTTCGGTTAAATATCAATTAAATTTCTCAGCTTTTCCTATTATTCATTGCAATTCTTCCATGTGTTTAAGTGCTTCTATGAGGTTTCACACACACACACACACACACACACACACACACACACACACACACACGTCTGTGAGAGAGTATATGTCTAGAAGGGTTCTTGATTCATTATTATTTCTTTACAATCAAAAACATGAAGAACTGACTGGAATAGCCATTTTAAGACTGGTTAAAAGCACTCGCTGCTTTGGTTAACATAACAAGTTCAGTATCCAACCCTGACATTAAGGGTCAGAACTAACTTTAACTACAGTTTCAGAGGATCTGACACCCTGTACTGGATTTTACAGCACTGCATGCCTGTATTACACACACACACACACACACACACACACACACACACACTACTCATACACAGAAAATAAAAATACATTAATATAAACAAAAACCTTTTTTAAAAGTTCAGAGGTAATAGAAGGAAACAATACCAGCAGCAGAAGAACTGATGGCAACAGTGACAGACAGACATTTTCTTGAACTGGTCAAAGATCACACTTAGAGATTCAACAAGTTATATGTGAAAATTCATAAAATAATATGGCTACTTAGAGATAGTAAGCATAGGGAGAACTTCTTTCAGAGAATAAGTATTTTCCTCCACCATTTAGAGTTCTGGTATCTACCTCACACTGTCAGATGTGATAGCAATCTTCTTTACTTACTGAGCAATCTCTCTTCCCGAGCATATTCTCTCTTCTCTGATTTTGCTATTTGTCTCCCTCAGGACAGTTAAGAAGCCATTGAAGGTCAACAAGTGTTAAAATGGCAGACACACATGCTTCCTGGATCTCTATCCACTAACAGTAAAAACAGATTCCAGATATTTTGATCATAGTTAAAATGGTGTGTGTGTGTGTGTGTGCGCGCGCGCGCACGCGTGTATGTGTGTGTGTGTGTTATCTTGCTCAGTATTCCTGCATCTTCCCTGTCATCATATTCCCTACCCCAATTTAACCCTTCTGCTCCATTTTTTCCTTTAACCTAACATTAAAGACATTTCTTTTTTCGGTTTTTGAGATTAAAGACATTTTTAAAAGTCACACAGACAACACTTACTAAGGTTTATAAAATATATGCATAGTCATATGTAAAGAGTTAAAATGTAGCTATTAAATATCAGTGTGATAGCATCCTAACTAGACACAACTGTTTAACAATAAAATGCCCAGTGCTGGGAACTGCTTTCCTCTTTTGGATTTTATGGCTAATGGAGTCTCATAGACTATCAACTGTTCTTGGTAGACTAGCAGAACTTGATGGTAACACCCTCTTCTTGATAAGAAAATATCATGAGTTCCAGAACATAAAGAAATGAATCTGTTACTCACCTGGAAGGTCCAGACCTACTGGCTATCTTTCTTCATACTGGAAGATAATATCCATGCTACTAGGGGAGAAAAGTGATAAATGAAACACGGTCAACTATGAAGCTTGAGATCTACAATAACCATTAGTGAAGGGATCAGAGAAAAGAAACCTGGCCTGAGTACTGCCATTTTTATTTCACACTCCATTTTCCCTGTAGTATGAAATAAAATTCATGTTTTTTTATTATTATTTACCAACTGTACAAATAATTGCATGAACAAAATGAAAATAGCCAACTGCATTCTGATTTGATCTAAGACCCTCTCTACAAGATTACCTCTATAGCTGAAACCAGTATTAAGAGCAAGAACCAATGATTAGAACAGTCATAGGTTCTATGGAAAAACACACTGTTATTATTCTACTAAATGGGTAGAGTATTAAACTAACTTCTAATATTTTATTGTTAAATCCATAAATTAGTGCATTTCTCAACCATTATAAGGGAAATTTCTATTTTAAAAGGATCATAATTATCACAGAGACACACACGTGACCAAGGCATATATTATAAGAGACTTCAGAATGCTCAGCCCTAAATGGAATGTATGAACCTACCCCTTCCTCTCAACGGTCAGAAATGATTGATGAAGTAGTTTCAGGAAAAGTATAAGTGTCAGAGGCGATGGAAGAATATAAGAAAACAATGTTTTCTAGACACAGCAGGGCAGGTGCACATATGAACCCATAGTATTTGGGATGGAATATACAAGACCTGTGCTATCTCAAGGTGGACAATATGCCAGCATAGAGTGTGGGAGCTGAACATAAACTGAAAGCATTGGCAATAGCCTGTAATATTTGCGTCTGTGGAACGTCCTGTATATAGATTAGTATATTTCTTATTCCTCATCAGAGAAGCTTCTTTTTGCCCTAGGCAATGATTAACACAGACACCTGCTCATTTCTGAGGAGTTATTGGTCATTGATAGGTGTTAGAACAAATTCCTTTTTTACAGGATGTGGTCACCAGCAGGTAGGGTCTGCTCTAGTAGAACACAGCACACACAGAATCATATGAGCAGCACAAATTGTTCTTTATGGATTTTAAAAATAATAGGATGTAAAGTTGAATGAGTAGATAGTAAGAGGCTGGATCTGGGGAAGTTGGTGAAAGGGAATGAATAAAATCAAGCTACATTATATGACATTTTCATAGTAATAATAAGTTAAAAATATAAAAGGTCATAAAAAGATTATTTCTGTGTCTCCAGGTTTGGAGGGGTTTCTATTGATAACACTCCTCATCAATGTTAATCTCACAGTTATCTTTATAATGTGGCCAAGGCAACTTATAGAAGAAATCATTTTAATTTGCATTGTCTCAGAGGGTTACATTACATGATGGTATAATAAACAGATAATGGCAGAGATAGATGAAAGCTCACATCTTGATCCTCAAGTAGGAGGTAGAAAGATGAAAAACTATGATCAGTTACAGTCTTTTGAAATCTCAAAACTACACTCTAATACACACACACACACACACACACACACACACACACACACACATATTGTACCTCCTTCCACAAGGATGCACTTTCTAGTGTTTCCACAACAGTACTACTACCTGAGGACCAAATATTCACGCCTATGTGCTTGTTAGAACCAACTACAGATTATTTTTAAGACTATAAGAAAAAGAAACTGGAGAGGACTGTTGTAAAATAGTATCTTTGGGACATGACAGGGCCATTGGACTTATGAATTTAAAGAATACTTCAATGAATCAACAAGCCTGGCATAATAACCAACCAGTCAAAATTTTACCATGAGTGACAGAGTTTCTCATGAGACACAAATTCTAATTATAGCCAGTTGAAGGCTGTTTGGGAGGACAAGTCAATTTTTATTTTCAGCAATCTGTCCTCTAGTATATTGTTCTTGTTCCAGTGGATGCTCCTATACCACATGCCAACATATACATATGAGCAGCAAGAATAGAACTCAGTAGGTTGTAAGAAAAAGAATGAAGGCATGAAGAATAAATTAGAAGGAGTTAAAATTGAGCAATAGGAGCTGAATACGATTATGAAAATGAATTATATAAATGTATGAAGTAACCAATGAATATTCTTTTCTTTTGAAATATTAAAGATTTATTCATTATGGTTGCTTCCCTCAGACCCATGCACTCTATCTGAGAGAAAAGAATCATTCAACATATTCCCTTCAATGTCCTGTCATTGGGTTTTTCTCTGGCCTCTTCTCTGTTACTTGATGCTGATATTCCTTTACAAGTAAATTCAGTCAACTCATGGAGCACAGTGTAAAAGTTGCCCAGAGTGTGTTACAGGTTCACATCTGTAACTCTGAATCATGAACATGGATAATTAACAAACTTGACATTGTGGATGTAAAGGCTTTCATAGGGTAATAGTAGACCATGGTCAAAGATAGGCTGATGTAGAGAGCACACTAAATGGCTGAGGTTTGACAATACCCAAAGGGACCAATGTGTTCCCCCTCCACCCAATTTCAGATAGATAATACACTACTTCCCAAAATGCTTTGGAGCAGACAACTCTTCAGAGGGATGTTTAGCTGTCCCAGTGACTGAAAGCAAAATAAAGAAATAAAGCAAAAAAATCTCTAAAAATAACATTATTTTTAAAAAATAACTTTCCCATGAAGCAGCTCTTCAGATATACACTATCTTCACTTTGCCCTTCTTTTTTAATTTGCTACTGCCTTTCCAGGTAGCATTTTCTGTCTAAAAGCAGACTGTGACTTTTTTTCCTAAACCAGGCTACAAAGTCTAAGCCAGGGCAACTGTTATGCTGCCCATGCAGAAAAAATACAATGCTCACTTCAACGGGAATGACACAGTTTATGCTGAAATAAAATATGAGTGACCATGGCACAGGAAAACGGATTAAGTTTACCATAAATTTAATTTTCTATCATATAACTATTCGATGAAGTTTTTATGGAAAAAGAACCAAAAATTTATACATCAAGACATGTTTAAATTTATGGGTGAGTATTCCAGGTAAACAGGTTACTGAAAAGTGTGGACAATTCTGATTTAGACTCTAGGTATTGCCTAACAGCATTCTTAGCCCTTTGTTTTATGGAAACTAGCAGTCTGTTCATTCATTCCAAATAATTTACCTAGCATTCACAAAAGATGTTAACTCATGTACAAAGGGAAATACATGGATATGAAAAGGAATAAGGTATCCAAAATTGGCTTTGGACTTGCAGTATCGTAACATCTATGAATCACTGAAATTTTAATTCATCAGTCTTTCAGATTCAAATTTTTTCTATGACTTCCTGTTCACAATATTCTCCATTTCCTTATAATTAGCTAGTTACTAGAGAAACAAGAGTGAGCTCTGAGACTTTTTATGAAGGAGGGGCGCCATCTTCAATGGCCTTCAACTTTAATATATAACTATCTATTTCAAATATTTGCAATGAATTTTGTATTATTACTAAAAAAATATAAAATGGGCATACTAATATTAAGGAATGAAATAGCTATATTTCTAGACTCAAATAAATGAATGTATAATAGCATATTCCATTAATGATTGTATGACAAAGGACTTCCACAATATTTCTTCCTCTTTCTTCCCTATCTTCCTTCCCTTCCTCTTCCTTCTCTACTGAAGGCATGAAATGAAGTCAATGAGTTACAAACTAAAAGCATTGAATGGCCACGATAAACTTGAAAACTCATCAGATTGGCTACATAAAAGTTTAGGTGTTCTTGAAAGATGACTGAGAATATAAACCTGAATGGTGATGTAAGATGTAGTTTTATAATATTAGCTGTTCAAATTTCATTAAAAGTACATTAGAAAACATCAGTAAAATAGAGTTTAAAGATGCAGTGGTAAATATAGATTAAATTTTGAATCAGTTCATATGTGTCAATGAGATATAATTGTCTGGAAAAGAAGGGGAGGGAAAGAGTTTGGGGAAGGAGTGGAGTGGAGGGGGAATCCATTTTCCAGATAAACAGTTAGGTTCATTTGGTTTCCTTGCTACCAACTGAAGTTACCAGAAATATAAACCACATGCATTTTCACATGGCTGATTAGCTCATCATAATTTAAATGATTGTGGAAAGTTATGCCTTTTATGATCATATCAAAATTATCTTGGTCTGTGTAAGTACCATAAATAGCCAGACTTGTTCACCTATGTTTATGACTTAAATTCCTTATGACTATTAAGTAAATCATTTGGGCACTCTAGTTTCTACAAACTTAAAATCTAATTGGATTGCATCTGAAGTCTATAGCAGAGAAATCCCCAGTTCACTGCAAACCGCAAACCTGAGGCTTCCATCAAGGTATTTAAAAAGTGTCTCGGTTGTGTTCTTTTTATGTTACTATAGAAACTTCAAAGAACTGTTACCGTATTGGAAGATATTTGGGGTAATGTAAATCTTTGTTTCAGGGTCATAGTCACTTGTATCTAGCTCTATTTTTTTATTCCCTTTGAAGTGAGGGCTGTGTTTTGAGTGCTCTCATTGCATGATGAGAACAGTGTACTTCACACTCAGTAGTCATCATCATGACTGGAAATAATTGAGAGTTAAGATAAATTGGATTAATTTATTCTTTGCATACATTATCTAGGCTCATCAAAGGGAACCTTATAGAACAGGACATGAGTGAAATATAACGTGGAGAAATCACTTCCTGTGTGCTTCACACAACTGTCACAATCATTAAAAACAACTGCCCTGGCCTCACACTCATGCTAATATGGGGTATGAGGTGTGATGTGGGATTTCCTTTTGTACTCTGTGGAAAATGTTTATTACCATTTGTTAACAAAGAAGCTACTTTGGCCTATGGTGGGGCAGACTATAGCAAACCAGGAAAACTAAACTGAATGCAGGAACAAAGATGGTAGAGTCAGGCAGACGTCATGTAGGTGATAAAGGAGAAAGATGCCAGAACCTTACCAGTAAGCCACAGCCTCGTGGCATACACAGATTAATAGAAATGGGTTAATGTAAGATATAAGAGCTAGTAAGGAATATGCCTGAGCCATTGGCCAAACAGTGTTGTAATTAGTATAGTTTCTGTGTGATTATTTGGGTCTGGGTGTCAGGAAAATAAAAGAACAATCTCTGCTTATAGAGGTGTCTTAATTGATTTAGTTAACTAGGGTTCCAGATAATTGATGGCAGCCAGGGATGCCTGAGACAGTGACTTTCAGAATTTTGTCTTGTGAATTTGAAGATGAAAGCCATGGGCCACATAAGATGTGTTTTAAAAAGAAATATTTTATTATAAGGAACTTCAAGAGAAAGAAAGAAGGCAGAGGTCCTGTTCATCAAAAGGGGTCCCCTGGAGTGGGAGACCATGAAACCTCACTGCTCTTAAGCTGATAATGCTTGCTGAATGGAAAAAAATGAGGTGGAGACAAGCTGGTCACTCTGGTGTCCATTCCAATTGCTGATGTGCTCTGAAGTTTAAGTAAAGTCTTCAATATTGATTTCTGGAAGGGGTCTTTCTTTGGGGGAAAATCAATAAGGAAAAACAGATCCCCTTCCTAGCATCTCCAGCTTCAGACTTCAGAATCAAAGGTATTCTTGACTTAGACACTTATAGCATCTCTGGACTCCAGCATGGAGGAGGCTGACAAAAGACTCAAGGACATTTCCAACTTATAGCTGAGGAAGAACTTCCCCAGATTTTGGGTGTCTTTTCAATTTTTTTCTCTCTCTTTTTTCTTTCTTTCTTTCTTTCTTTCTTTCTTTCTTTCTTTCTTTCTTTCTTTCTCCCTTTCTCCTTCCTTCCTTTCTTCTTTCCGTTTGTACTTTCATAGCAAATTTCTACCTCTAGTTCTCACTTGACAATAAAATAGTAAACAAATTCTAAGTATGTTAGCTAGACTTTTGTCAACAGGGCTGTTAACATCT
Source organism: Ondatra zibethicus (assembly GCA_004026605.1). Classification (NCBI taxonomy): domain Eukaryota; kingdom Metazoa; phylum Chordata; class Mammalia; order Rodentia; family Cricetidae; genus Ondatra; species Ondatra zibethicus. Next base: position 83,863 of record PVIU01007540.1, read on the forward strand.
TCACTTAGGAGAAGATCATCCTCTTCTATTTCACACATCAGTCCCTCCTCTCCCTAGCTACTTTTGTCTTTAGGAGATGCTAGAGTATATAGGAGTGCATAGAAAGATAAATGAGGGTGTGGCCCCCTTCAGTGATGCTTCTTTTGTGAAGTCATCACTCATGCTGTGATGAAGCTTTATTTAATGGTACAGCTGCTTTCTAATTACCCATAATCCTGTAAATTAGGCTATATTCATTGATTAAGTGATCCTAACAAAACTATGTGTTCACCAAGCTGTACTTGGATAGAACTGTTACTTTCTTCTGTCAGAATCTTATCTACAATGAAGAGATTGATCTTCACTTCTCAGGAAAAATATAGAAAGCTATCTATTTGTGAAAATTTGTGACATCAAATTATAGTGGAGACAATTTATCATGTCAAAAGGAAGTAAGGGATTGGGTATCTTGTAACCATAGCACTTTTTGTTCAGGAACAGCAAAACAGAGTTTCAGAAATGAAGCATGACTCAGAAGATTCCATACAATGTAATGAGCCCTATGAACCAAACAGTCCCTTGTTGTTACTAGTTACTCTTGATATTATCATAGAAAGAAATTAAGTTGATTTCAGAGACTAGAAGAGTGTCTCAATAGGTAAGAGTTCTTCCTGCTGTTGCAGAGGATGTAAGTTTGGTTCACAGCAACTGTTTATCCATGCTGGGAAACTTATAAACCCATAATTTTAGTTTCAAGGGTTCTAACACCGTGGGATCACTGAATTTATGTGTACCTACGTACACACACACACACACACACACACACACACACACAATGCATGCATGCAGAGAGAAAGAGAAATAAAACTAAAGCTTTATAAAATTAAGACAACCTTTCCAATCATATCTTTCTCTCATTAATATATATACATTATATATGCATATATGTATACATACATATGTTTTTTTACACACACACAGTTGTGAGATATTAACCATGAGTCTACTCAGAGGAGACTACTTGGGCATAGGTTTAAGCCAATAGGAAGTCTTCCCTACCCAGTTAGTATCTATACTGTGTATGGGACGCAGTGCAGTCTGTAACCTTTCTCAGGTTGAGCATTTAAGCACAAATCCATACCCTGGGTTTACACACCTCAGCTAGCAAGAACACTTAGCCAGAATAAGAACTTCAGAATCCAAAAAGCAAGGGTAGGACATTTACAGACTTTCCCAGAACTATGGACTTTTCCCAGAACTAGTTCTTTGCTCTCATTTTGGCAGGTGTTGCTGCTTGTGTGCTAGGTTCCAAGGCCTGAATGGTAATTTGGTAATATTGTCAGTTGTGCTAAGGTTTGGGGGCCTATTAAGGTCTGGGTTCCTAACCATACACATACACACACACACACACACACACAAATATAAGGAAGAGCAATAAAATTTGTCTGCCAAGAGAAGCTTAATCCGAGTAGGAAGGTGTGTATTTACATCTCTTCATTTACTCACGAGACTGATTCATTTCACAGGCTTCCTTCCTCTCAAATGAAGGAAGAAATTGACAGCAATGTGGGGCCTCTATGCAATATCCCATTTGCTGTGCACTCTAAATAGTCCCAGCATGCCTCAAATTGAACAGAGCTTATTTACAAGGAAACTCGGCTTTTAGGGAAAATAAAATCGTCAAATCTTTAGAAGATCATTATACAGTAGCAATATGTCACCTCTATTCTTGGGAGATTCAGAACATCTCTTTAGTAGTGCATCAGTGAAAGTAGGAAGTTAAGAAGGTTGACTATAAAAGGCCTTGTTGTTGCTGATCATCTCACAGAGACTCCAGTGAGTCTGTGAACAAGCTGCAGTGACATTCTCCAAAACTAAATATTCATCACATGAATAACTGTACTTCCCACGCAAAACTGTTTCTTAAAAAGCTTTGGTAAATGCATTATGCTACAGGCTATTTTCTGTGGCATAATTGGATTCATGCAATGACCCTTTATTAAATAAAATGCAGAATTCTTGCCTCTTTGAAACTTTGGATGCCTTTTTCTTGATTATATGGAGGAATTTCTGGCACTTTTAGCCTTTAGCATTGACCCCTGAAACTCTGATTGAATGGCCATTACCCATCCTTGTTTTCTGTAATAAGAGATGTTTTGAGAACTGTTTGACTGTGGACAACTGAGCCTTTTCAAATTGGTCTCCTAACAGAAAATTACAGAAGTTAACAAAAATCTCCAAAACTTTTAAAATAAATTGAAAACCTTTGCAATCCTTCCCATTTTGTTGCATCCCTCCAAAAATAGCAAAATATCAAAGCTTTTAGCTGAATTAATTTTAGATAATTTAATTTTTTTATTTGTGAATTTCAAAAACTTTATAAAAAAGGCTGAAAATATCAAAACTCAGACTAAACACTGAGAAAACACCTGTACCCATTCAGAATGTCCATCCCTTTGTATGTCTAACATGATACATGATGCTTCATATTCTGAATACGGTGAGCTCTGCAAGATTGATGGCTATGGTATTAAAGAATGAAATTATAAGAAGCCAAAAGAGAAACCTACTTTTGAGCAGGAGGAATTTAAAAATATCTGGCTATCTTCTCTTTCTACTTCTAGTGAATATAATAACAACAATCTTAGACAACATCAAAAAACAAAAGCAATATTGAAAGATGAAGGTTAAAAGGGAAGTAGTAACTTCATTAACAAATATTATCACAACCTGTGTAAAAGTTCTGAAAAAATAATCCCACAAATCTACTAGAAATAATGAGCATATTTAGAGCATGGAGTAAAGGGAATTTACATAGAGATTAAAGTATGATAATTTTCTTTTTCACTTGAGAGTGTCTGGTTATAGATGTTTTGAAAAGAAATCTTTGCCTTTCTACATGTTGGCAAGCAGAAGTTTAAAATATAATCTTGTGGCAGCAGAGAGAGGATTCATCAGTTAAGAGCATGTTCTGCTCCCAAAAAGGTCCTCTGTTTGGTTCCCACCATCTACTTGGGTACCTCACAGTCTGTAACTCCAGCTCTGGGGCATCTGGCACTCTTTGATCTTCACAGGCACTGTACTCATATCTCTCGCTTAATCACAAATACACAAGGTTAAAACTAAAACAAATCTACAAATAATTTAAAAACATAGTGATTTATTAACAAGAGCAGAAAATAGTAGCATGGAAGGTGCCAGACCTGCCCTCAGTACGTGCAGACACAGGTTCAACAAATTCAAGAAGTCAGTTTCATCGGTGTGGTAACAAGGACTCTATGCCGCCACCAAGAACAGAACCAGTGACACTAACCCAGTACAAATTATGGATGTCTCTGACCATTTTCCCTGCCCCATAGCCCCGTGTGGAATAAGCAGGATATCTCTCTCCACACTATTGGCTCCTACCTGGGAAGGAAAATTATGGCCTGTGCGTCCAAAGTTCCCAATATATAGCACAGCAGAAAGAGATTAGAAAGCTAACACTTACAAAGCAAGGAGATAGCCCAACCAGAAAGATCTGAGAAATCTGGAACATCAACTGATATACCAGTCAAAGTCTATATCTGCAAAGGGATGGAACACAACTGGCAAAAGGCAGGCAGTTGTTCAAGTATACAGACTAAGCAAAAATAAAATAAAAGCTCTTTTTAATTTAATTACTAATTTATCTTAAGTGTTGAGTTCTGCTATTTCAAATTTTAGATCATAGAAATTGTCTTATGCTATTTGAATTATTTATTATTCAAACAATTGACAGAATATAGAAAACAGTAGCCATAATATTAAAGACAAGAAAATCAATCCAAAACAAGGTAGAAATACTTGGGTGACTTACAAACTTTACCAGTAAATTGAATTATCTCTCCAATAATTAATTAAGATTCAATAGTATGCTTTTACTTTATTGATATTTAAATTTATAGAAATTTTAATGAATTTCATTCCAAGAATAATACAAAAACTCAATGGTTGCCTAATAGCAATTAAAAATTCAGTAATATTTATCTCAGCACATCTATAAAAATATGAGAGCAAATAAAGACTACATACCATCATTATATTGGTGATTTTTTTATTGGTGATATTTTTATTTTTTTATTAATGTATTGATTGAACAGAATTAATTTTGTCAAAAACAATAGCATAAGTTTTGGGTAAATGAATTAAGGATAGCTACATAATCCAACTAGAATCATTGTGACCAATTATAAAAGTAAGTGGTTATAACTTTTCTAAATAATTATAACAAAATTGAAATAAAATATATATCTTTAATTAAAATTATTTTGGCTAAATTCAGAAGTGCATTATGTGAGGATTTATGACAATTTAAAAAATCCCATATGAATATATAGCAGATTTATTGATAAATATCTACGACACTGAGTGCAGATATTAAGGGAGAGTTCAATACATTAAAAATAGCACTAAGAAATACAATAGAATTTTAGTAATATTTGAAAATGTATTTTAGAGCAAAGCTGATATCATCATTTTACATAAAACATTGACAAATCAATAAAATACTAAGTGGTGCAAGATTGGTAAAGTTCACTATCAAGTAGATGAGGCTGCTTGCAGAAGCCAGAGACCTTCTCATCCCTTTCAAAACAATGTATGGAAAAAAAAAGATATTCAAATTTTACATCTGTCTGTATTTCATTTGGTTAAATTTTTTCAACATTTACTCTCTGTATTCCTATAACATTTTGTATTTATAGACATGAAGAATCCCTAGCACTATTTATTGAAAAGAGAATAAATAGAATTTTTTAATCAAATAAAAAATTAAATTATTTAAAAAAAAAAAGCCAGAGACATCAGAACCCCCAGTGTTTGATTTATAGTAGTTGTGAGTCACTCATCGTGACTGGTAACAATTGCAAGCTCTTTTAATTGCTAAGCCAACACAAATCTTTTAATAGTACTTCATTTCATTATGGCCATTCAGCTGCATTTCCCCCAAAATTTGCTAATACACTAACAATAATTTGGTAATATTAACTGATAATTAAAATGGTACTTTGTAAAATGATTAATGTTCATTTGATAGAAAAAAATAGCAGAGATAAGTCTCTTTAATTGTTTTTGCCTTTGTTGGTATGTAGTGTATGTATGTGTTTCCTATGCATTGTGTGAATATTTGCACTCAGATGCTTGTGGGGGAAAAGAGACTGACATTTATCTATTCCTTCATAGTTAGTTCTCTAATTTGCGCACGTGTGTGTGTGTGTGTGTGTGTGTGTGTGTGTGTGTGTATGAGAGAGAGAGAAAAAAATGGGAGAGACTCTCACTTAAACTAAGGCTCACCAACCAGTTATTTTGCTAAGCCAGTGGGCCTCAAGAGTTGCTCCTGTCACTGGGCATCTGTGCCTTAGCACTATGGTTATCACCAAGTATCACCACTTGTATCTTTAATATTGATACTGACAACCGCAGATGGTATCCTCCTATTTGCATGGCAAGTACTTTACCAACTGAATCTTTTCAATATCCAACTTGTAAAGATCTCCATCAATGAATTTATAATGTAAAATTTAATTATGAGTGTTAAAATACTCTCTGGGGCAGGCAAGTCAATAACAAGTATGTTTGAATTGCATTCAGAAAGTGATACCTAGTTTTATAATTATTATACTGATTCTACCTGATATGTGAAATGGCCACATTAAGCATTTGATTTCTACTGGCATTTCTATGTCATGCATTATTATATCAAGTTTAAAAAATAAAACATAAACCCAAGGTGCGTCACTAATTTTTCTATCTCCTAAATCTCCTATTTTATGTATTTGATTTACTGTTGCATTTAAGCCATTGAGAACTCTGACATTGACTCCATTTTCAGGTTCTCAAAATTGTACAATTAACCCAGTTGACCACCCTGTGGCACATTTGCTTCAGCCTTAACCTTGGTTCTGAACATTTTTTTACCCTGACAGATGCGTGTTTCATGTTTGAAAAAAAAACACATTTTAGTTCTCCTTGCAATGAGAGTTTACAATTATTATACAACTTAGTGATCTTGTAATGACTTTAATTAGAAAGCACTTTAATGGGGGAACATATGAACGCTAAGATTCAGAAAGTAACAATCAAGCCCTGCTACAAATAAAAGCAACAGTTGGTGTAAAAAGCTTAGGATAGTGCATTGTATAGTAAAATTTCTTTTTATTGTCTTTTCTTCTTACCTAAGTACACTTCCTTTTATTCTAGAGAGTCTTCCAGCACATTAAGATATATCATGTCATCAAAATTTTTATTCCTTCTCAATAAGGAAGTGCTGTTTTTTTTCTTCAAGATCCCAATATGCTAATTTTCTCCCCCCCCGCCCCACTACTTAGCATTCTAAATAGTGGTAATTGAAATAACTTTGGGTTTTATCTTCACCTTGAAAATTCTCTGACAGGTGGGCCTTCATTCTTGATATGGCAAGCACTGAAAAGCACAATGACACATGACTAGTATTCATTTCATATGTGTAAAGGAAATAATGTAACGTGCCTGAGTGATTATCTTATATGATCCTATGATCCTATATTTTTATATTTATTCGTGTAGTGCTAATCTACAAACTGGTCTCTAAACATTTATCATTTATCTATGAGAATATATCTCTATCTATCTATCTATCTATCTATCTATCTATCTATCTAATATGTGTGGATAGATAGATAATAGGGCTCTTTTGTGTTGCTGGGATGCTCTTGTTGCCCCACCTCTACTTCCTGCCTGGTTGTCTCACCTATACTTCCTGCCTGGCTACTGGCCAATCAGCATTTATTTAAGATATAATTGACAGAATACAGACCATGGCCCCACACCACTCTTGCTCTCTTTCTCCTTCTTTCTCTCTCTGGGTGTCCGTGTGAGTGTACTCACTGCTCATCGCAGCATGCATGGGGTGCTCAGAAGACAGTCTGTAGGAGTTAGTGCTCTCCTTCCACCATGCATGGGGTGCTCAGAAGACAGTCTGTAGGAGTTAGTGCTCTCCTTCCACCATGCATGGGGTGCTCAGAAGACAGTCTGTAGGAGTTAGTGCTCTCCTTCCACCATGCATGGGGT
>PVIU01007541.1:0-90681 GCA_004026605.1 Ondatra zibethicus
CACTGTGTGTATATAATAATTTTGACTAAAATCCTTCTTGCCTGATATTAATAACAGTACCCCAAGCCTTGTTTTACTTAAGGTACATGGAACATCTTCTTCCTATACTATCAAATGTGTGTTTTTGAATATAGCATGTCTTTATAACGTTTATTCAATTGTATTTTGCTCTTCTTAGTTGGTCATGCTAATCTCTGCCTTTTGATGAATTTTTATTCCACTTACATGGATGTTATTGTGGATAAGATAAATATCTTTTACTCTTATATGGATTTCCTATATGCCTTATAAGTATTTTAATGTATTTACTGATCAATTCCTCAATTTTACCTCTATTTCCCAAAAGAGAGAGAAAGAATGAATGAATGAAATTAGGAAGAAAAAGAGACAGACAGAAAGAAAGGAAGAAAGAAAGGAAGGAAGGAAGGTAGGAAGAAAGAAGGAAGGAAGGAAAGAAGGAAAGAAAAAAAAGAGAAATAAAGAAGGAATGAATAAGCCTCCCAGGAATACCCACCAAACATGGCATGACAAAATATAATAAGACTGGGAACAAACCTTCATATCATGGCTGGACCTGGCAACCAAGTAGGGGAGAAAGGCTCCCAAACTCAAACAAAAGAGTTAGAAACACCCCCTCCTGTTGATGGTGGACCCACAAGAACTCCCAGCTATATAACTATAACATATATGCAAAAGACATAGCTCACTCCTTCTGCTCTTCATCTGGGCCTTGGGAGCTCAGTCCAGTGTTCCAACGTGGGTCTCTGTCTCTATCTCCATTTGTCGCCGGATGAAGATTCTTCTGCTCTTCGACTGGACCTTGGGAGCTCAATCCATTGCTCTGGTGTGAATGTGGGTCTCTGTCTCTATCTCCATCCATGGGAAGAAATTTCTATGGATGTGATCAAGCCAGAGGGCCTTGGGCTTCCCACAGGGCAGGGTAACCTGCCTTCTCTTAGGACTGGAGGGGAAAAGGGGAGGGGGAGTGGGGAAGCGGGAGGGAAATGGGAGGAGCGGAGGAGGTGGAAATTTTGAATGGTACTATTTATAATGCAATAATAAAAAATTAAATGTGAAAAAAAAATCCCCATGGAAAATGGACAGAAAAAAAAAAAGACATATCTCAGACTCATACGGCATCCATTTTGTTGCTTCAGTCTCTGTTAGCTCCTATGATCTCTGCTAAGTTGATTCTGTAGGCCATGTTCTCCTAATGTCCTCAACCCCTATGGCTTTGAAAAGCCTTCCTCCCTGTCTTCTTTGAGGTTCCCTGGTTCCCTGGCTCTGCTCAGTGTTTGTCTGTGGTCCTCTGAATCTGTTTCCATGGGTTGTTTGCTGGATGATGTCATTCTGGAGACAATTGAGCTCGGAATCAACCAATGAATGCAGCAAATATCATTAGGAATAATTTCATTGACTTTTTTTTTATCTCCCAGTCCTGTTTGGTTCTATCCTGGTCTCTGGACTGCACTGTCTCTGCATCTAGTTCTTATCAAAACCACCTAATTCCAATATTACCTATTCCCTGATGTTCCTTTGTGTTATATGATTATGGTCAATGTCTCTTCCTGCATTATAAGCCTTTCAACATAACTTATTACAAGAAAAATGTTAGAAGCATTATATGTTTATATTTTAACTTATTTATGTAATGTATTTGCCAAGCATCCTGCCTCAGGCACACTTAATTCTATCAGATAGAATTTAGAGTAAGCTTATTGTGGAAATATCACAGCATCAGCATCTTTCCATCTTTTAAAAAGAATGTCATAATTTTTTATATTTGTCTTTTGAGATATACTATCTTTATGTAGTCCAAGCATCACTATGCTTGTCCATGTATATGTACTTAGCAAGTATCTCTGTCTTCATTCAGTGTTCTGCATTCTCTTATTGTTATTCTTCACAACTGTTAGTTTCAACTGACCTACCTTCAAATTTTTCTCATTCTATCTTCTGATTACTTAGATCTCAGGTCACTTTAACAAAACCATCAAATATTTCTTTATTATATTTCTCATCCTCCAAACATCTAGATATTCTTTTTCTTCATTTAAATGATTTCTTCATTACCTTCATCATTAATAATTTCTATTGAGTGGGACACCAACCTTACATTCTCTTTTACTTGTTTGCCATGGTTTCCTTTCCCTCTTTAATAATATTATAATAACTAAGTTAGATATATTTCTATTAGATACAAGTTACTTCCTGAAGGGTTCTCTGGGCAGTCAGATTGCTATTGTGCACATGTACTGTGCATGTTTATGGTCTGGAATATTATTTTAACTAGGCAAAGGTGTGTTACTTTTGTTTATGCTGCATTTTTTAATGATGTATTGATGTTTGGTTAATTTTGAAAAAATGTGTTGCATCTGTTTTACCTTGCTTACCTAAGGCACCTGAATGGTCTAATAAAGAGATGAACATCCAATAGCTAGGCAGAGGAAGGGATAGGTGGGACTTCCAGGCAGAGAGAACAAAAGTGAAGAGAAATCTAGCCTCAGTTGGAATGAGAGAAGAAGGAGGATGAAAATGAGGAGTTACCCAGGGCAAGAAGCGAGGCAGACAACAGCCAGTTAAACATAAAGCAACAGTGAATGAAAGAAATACAGAAAGAAAGAAGGTAAAATTGCCCAAATCAAAACATAGATGAACAGAAATAGGCTAAGTTAAAAGAGCTCGCCAGAAAAGATCTAAGCTAGGCTGAGTATTCAAAACTAATAAGAATTCTCTGTGTCATGATTTGGGAGCTATTTGCTGGCCCCAAAGAAAAATCCTTGTATATGTTTATGTCATATTCCTATGTTTTATAAACTTCTGTTGGAAAATGTATTTTATAATACAATAAGGCTTCATTGTGATTCCTTCGAAGAGAACACTGTCACTGATGTATGTTATGTTGTTACTGTCTGTTTGTTGGAAGGCTTTACTAGAATGTGTCTAGCCTGTGTTTTTTGGCATCAGCAGAAAGGAAAGTTTCTGTGTATTTTATGTTCAATTCTGCTAAAGTCTTAGAAAATATTTCTCCTATTTCTTCAACTGAGGTTTTTTATCCTCTGTTGTGGGACTCTATATATGTGCTTACACAAACCCATAATGCTCAGGTTAGGTTACAACCCTTCCCCAGCTTTTAGCTCATACATTTATAAATCTTCAACATCAACAAGAAATAAGCTGTGTATTCATAACTACTTCCCAGATGTGAATAGAACTATGAATGTTTTTAATGACCTTATAGATTCCTATAGATACCAAAAGTTTAAGTCCCTATTAATGCTGAATTTGTCTTTCCATACTTTTTAACACTTGTCTTCTTTAGAGATGTTTTTGTTCTTTTTTTTTTTTGGTCAAAACTTTATTTCCTCCAACTCGCTTCACTATGTCGGACAGCTGGATTGCTGTCAATCTTTGTTCAATATTTCTGAGAATGTAATAACGGCAAGTTTTTCTTCACTATGAGATGTTTGAGTCTGAGAAAATGAAAGAAGCTGTGAGAGGGTATTTCCTCTAAGAGAGAAGGATTTTTCCAGTGACACGTTGGATGAATCTTTAGGGATGTGACAACAAAAACTTTGATCATGGCCTATAACTTTTAGAGTGATGTTGAATTTGGACTGCAAGTATTTCATTGATGTATATTTTCATTTATGTATATCGAATAAAACAATTCATGATTTTCTTCTATATTTGTTGTGTCCTCATTTGGGTTTGTTTTCAGGTCATAATGATGTCACTAGATACTGGTTGGAACTTTTTCTTTCCAATTTTGAGGAATAAATTGAAGAGGATTCCTGTTAAGTTCTTCTTCAAGGTTTTGTAGAACCATCAATCTGTCTATTCCTGGGCTTTGTGCAATGAATAAAACAATGTATTCTGCTTTATAAGTCATTGCAGTAGCGATTTTATAAACTAATTTAAAAATAATACACCAATATACATTATTATAATATGCATTATTTATCTATTTCTCTTATTTATCTATTAATTCTTTTCTCCCTCTGGTATATATAAATGTGTACATACAGATAGACATATATGCAATGTTAATCATATGTATATGTATTCAGTGTTAATTACTTAGTACTGGATAACCAATCAATGTGCTATTTTCTGTGGAAGACCATTTCTCCTGTTTACATATATTAGTTACTTGTGTATTTATATTTTTACATATCTATGAACCACATGCATTTAGTGCTTTCAGAGGACAGTGGTATGAGAAGAGAATACTGGATACCCTAGACGTGGTGTGACAGACAATTGTGGGCTGCCACCTGGGTGCTGAGTCTAAGCCAGTTCATGCTCTTAACCACTGAGCAATCTCTCAAACTCCTGAAAATCATTTTATCTAAATTTAGAAATATTTTAACTCTATTCTTTATATTATTATTCATCCATAGTATGTGTAACCAAAGCTAGAAAGGGAAGATGGGAAGAATTTTGAAAAAAGTATATTTTCTAAATTTTACAAATGTGAGGAGCATATATACCTCAATATTCACATTTCATATTGAAAACTTAGATTTTTCAAAAATGCTGAATTCAAAGATAACTCAAGCAACAAATAATCAAATCTCAGAAAGGAAGGATAAAGAGATAATCTTGGGTGTATCAAACAGAAACAACTCATGGTGAAATTCTTTATTGACCAACAGATTTCTTAGCAGTGTAGTTCACTTTCTGGCTGACAATCCTTTGATTGAGTAGAAGAGATAGAGATAGAGATTGTGATAGAGATAGAGATAGAGATATGGGTGTAATCTAAGTGGCAGACACAATCTGAGCACAATGAAGATTCCAGGAACATGGTACATCTGCTGAGGAAAGCTAAGGCATCAAATGAGGCCAATGTAAGGTAGATCTATTGTGCTGCCAATAGTAGGGTCACAGAGGTAGAACGGTCTAAGAACATTCTGTCTCACTGAAGATAACACACATCCAGATTCTGGGCATGGACCTACAAGAATCAATGCTTATCTTGGATGGTTTCAGTCTCATTTTGGTCCAATATTTTCTTGTTAAATTCCTTCTCCTTACTTTTGGAATGATGATGCTTAATTTCAGCTCATGTATATTGGAAGTATGTATATATTTTGATTGCTAGAGATGCACAGCTAAGAAAGACCTTGAAAGTCTGTAGAGAATTTGGACACGGGACTTGTAAATGATGCTGAGGGTGGCTGAAGTCAGATTCAATGTGTTTTACATAGAGATAACCATGGGTCTTCAGGGCAATGAAACAGATTTGAATATTATGATATAATTCTAAATAAAAAAAAATGTCTCCACAAGTTTTTTCTTGGGAAACTCACTTGTCAAATTTTGATACTATTTTGAAATCTAAAATGTGATGACTAATGGTTGTATGTCTTTAGTGTCAGCCTTTATCAACACTGGTTCTCTCTTAGAAGCCACTCTGCAATACTTTCCCCTGTAGCATGAACTGTAAACATGAACCAAAACTAAAATATCCTCCCTTAAATTATTTCCAAAAGAAGGTTGGTCTTAGTGATACAAATGTAATATAAGCAAATATAATTATCTATTAATGGACATCTCTACAGGCTATAAAGATAGCTCAATGCATATTAAATCATGTCACCAAGCCTGACAAATGGAGCTCACTAATTATGACTGGCATAATAAAAAGAGAGACTATCCTCCCACTTGTTTCTTTTGACCTCCACATATATAGCATGATTTCCACACAAGTGTTTGCACAGGCATGTGTGTACATGCACACACACACAAATAAGGGGTAAAATGCTACTTTTAAAAACATTATCTAATTAAGTGTAGTTATGTATACTTATCACTGTAGGACTCAGAAGACAGACATGGTAAGACAGAAAAGTAGACGCTTACTTGACACACCAGGATGACCTGTCTCAAATCAATCAGTCAATTGATTAATAATATAAAAATTTGCCCAATCAAGATACTACACAGAAGAAAATATTTCCAATTAACAGAGTTTAGGCTTTCTTGGTGAGTGATTAGCTTAGCATTTTTTTTTTGTTTTATTTATTTTTTTTTTTGACTCAGGTCTCTATGTACCCCTTCTGTCCTGGAACTTTATATGTAGACCAGACCAGTCTTGAAGTAATAGAGATCTCCCTATCTGTATCTTCCATGTTATGGGATTAAAGGCAGGCACCAGCTCATGTAGCTGAGTATGTAAATGTTTGAGGTCAAGAAAAAGTAAGAACTCTTTCCATACAATGAATAAAAAAGATAGACAATCTATTTGAAAAAAAAAGTAGGTGACATATTTTAATAGATATATCTTTTAAGTTGATATATAAATGGCAAATAATTATATGCACATATGTTCATTCCTCCTAGCTATTGAACAAACGACAAACAAAATCACCAAAAGCTGCCATTTAATCCCCATTGTGCTTATAATTAAAAGACAGAAAGTAAGTTTTAGGAAGGATGCTGAGAAATGTGAATCCTCATCCACTGTTGACTGGAATAAAATCAAATAAAGTCACAATGAAACTGCTGTGACTCTTCACACAATTAAGTATGGTACAACAATATAGAATATCTACTGCCCCTAGAGAAAAATTAAAATTTATGGCCATATTTATATGACTACATATATAATATTGTTTACAACACAGCAAAAGTGCAATTTGTATTTGAATGTTCTCATGATAAATGAATGAACAAATTGTGGTGCATGTGTTCTGTATTCTTACTAAGACCAAAACCCAGTGATGTACCACTGTATGCTCTAGTTTGTGAATCTCAAGTAAACTTTCTAACATTAATAAAGGAAGTAAACTATCTTATAGTCTACGATGTGATTTATATGAAATATCTGACATTAGCAATACAGACAGACAGAAAGTGACTTTTTGCAAGAGTATAATAACAGAAAAGAATAGTGAATGAGTAATTGTCTAGAATTTTTTGCTGGGATGATGCAGTTTTGAAATCTGAGAAAACTGATAGTTGAACACTGTTAATAGAGTAGACATCATTCAAGTAGACATGGAAACTGGTAACTTTTATGTTATCAAAATTTCATTTTAATTAAAAAGATATGCATGCATGTCTTCTTCATATACTTGTATAATCAATCATATATCTAATTTATCATATCTCATCATTACTAAATATGTTTAATTCATTTTTCACAAAGTAGCTGTGAGAAGTTAAATGTAAGTTACCTGGAATTGTCCTGATTATGTGGAAAACTATCTCTAATGTAAAAGATCCTACTCTTTTTAATACCTAATTTGTTATTTTCAATCTAGATTTTATTATAAAATATTATTTGATGATATTCTTCCCCCTTCCTAAACTCCTCCTAGATCATCCCCATCTCCCTTCTTATTTGCTTTCTCTCAATAGCCCACTATTAATTCAAATGATAGAAGAAAATGCCTAGATTCCTTGCAAATGTTTGCTGTAGGCCAGAATTCAACTAACCCACTCATGATGCAAATTCCATTCCTCCACTTGAATTTTGTGTAGTGTTCGCTTAGAGCAGTGGTTCTAACCTTCCTAATACTATGATGCTTTAATATACTTCCTTATGTTGTAGTGACCTCCTAACCATAAAAGTAGTTTCATTGATACTTTGTAACTGAAATTTTGTCACTGTTAGAGATAGTAATGTAAGTATCTGTGTTTTCTGATGGTATTAATCAACCCAGGTGATCCAAGGGGTCCAGACCCACAGGTTGAGAACCACTCTCTTTGAATTTGACTGCAGACCTCCAAGCTGTCCCACTAGTATGGAAGAAGAAGTAGCCACAGCGTGACTGAAAAGCTTAATTTAGTTTTCTTAAATCTTACCCACAATTGCTCATATTCTGAGCACCAGCTGATCATTCTTTTCCTGATGGCAAAGATGCTGCATTTGGGGCCGTGCACAGTAAAGATAACTGAAATTCCTCAGTTGTGCTATCAAAGTGCATTTTAGCCAAATTTGTGTGATTATGCAATGAAACGTTATTGACATAAAACCTCAGAGGTACAATTTCTTTTCCTAAATCCTATGTACTTTGTCTTTTTTTAATTTTTATTTTTTTAAAGTATTTTTTATGGTTTACTTTATTTTATGTGCATTGGTGTGAAGGTGTCAGATCCCCTGCTACTGGATCTTCAGACAGTTGTGAGCTGCCATGTGGGTGCTGGGAATTGAACCCGGGTCTTCTAGAAGAGCAGTCAGTGCTCTTAACCACTGAGCCATCTCTCCAGCCCCCAATTATTTTTTTTGAGACAGGATTTCTCTGTAGCTTTTGAGCCTGTCCTGGAACTAGCTCTTGTAGACCATGCTGGTCTCGAACTCATAGAGTTCCGCCTGCCTCTGCTTCCCGAGTGCTGGGATTAAAGGCATGCAACACCACCGCCCGGCCCATGCTTTGTCTTATAATTAATGAGAGGAGGAATAAAATGTAATACTTATTCTGAATATGGGATAGAGACAGAAGGAGATGGCATTTGTTCTAGAAACATCCTAGCTTCAGGCTTCTAGAGAATGATTCATTTTGTCACCCACATATAGGCATAATGTGTTAGTTTGGTTTCTGCTCTAGCATGAAAATACCTGAGGCTGGACACTCAAAGACCAGAGTGCTGGCATCTGCCTGTCTCTAGTGAGGATTTAAAGTCTCAATTCTACCAGAATTTTCCAGTAGACATTTAAATTATTCAATCCTAGTAATGAATTCGAATTTTAAATAGTTTTACTTAAAAATTACAAATTGATCCAGTAAATCCGTGTTTCTCTTCACAGATGGCTCTACCTCTTTGGGGCATTTTTAAAGTGATGTAGAGGGCGTTGCTGGTAATTTAAATGATAGGAGCCTATGGCATTCTGTGCACTTGGCAGTGATGCTAAACTTTCTCTTTCTGGTGAATCAATCTAAAACTTAAGAATTTTCTTTTATTAGTGTGACTTTTGAATTAAATAAAAAGATACATATATAAAGGCTTACTTGTAACTATTTGAGAAGACTAAAATATCTAAGGAGAAATTAAAATTAAACACATTATTCTAGGAGACAAGTTACAATACAAATTGACAAAAAGTTTATTTTTTATATGAAAATTAAAGAAAAGTTATTTCCATTAAAACAGAAATAATAGCACTGAGTTTTCATATGTATACATTATTTGCATCTGCTACCTAGTTTGCACTTCACATGGACCTGTCCACAGATGCCAGCTTTCACTTCCTTCCATAGACCTTCTCACGAAATCAGGCTCCAGGCATGGATTAAATGTATATGCCTGTTTACAGTCATGTTATATTATTATCATTTGGTCTCCCTTTAATTATTTTTATAAACTAACTAGATTCTTAATTCTGTATTGAATTATTATTTTAATTGCATCTATAATTATTCTATGTAATGATTGGATGACTCTTTACTATGTAACTAGAATATTGTAATTCATCCCTACAAGAAAGAAGATAGTGACTCCTGCATAAGTGGTCACCACTTTAGCAGGTGAAGCATAGATTTAGTATCATTAATGGGCATTTGAAATCTCTTTGTGTTCTCATTGCCCCTAACCTCAACCTTTATCATTTTTTTTTTTTTTTGAGACAGTTTTCATCTGTAGCTTTGGGCCTGTCCTGGGACTGACTCTTGTAGACCAGGCTGGCCTCGAATTCATGGAGATCCACCTGCCTCTGCCTCCCAAGTGCTGAGATTAAAGGTGTGCACCACCACCACCCGGCCAACCTTTATCATCGTAAACACTCCATGCAAATTTGCCCTTCTCATTTCTGAACTGATTGACTTCTCTCATCATCCAGACCATTACTTCAGTTTGCGGTGTCCACCTCTCTCTCAGTTGCATAGTTAACTTTTCTCTCTCTTTTATTACTCCGGTTGCTTTCACAATGAAGCTCTTTCAGCTCTTTCTTTGGGCTCTCTTTTTGGATTTTCATTGATAATATTTATATTCATTCATTTCCTTAATCTACCCAAAGCATGTATTCCAACAACACTGTAAATACCTGTTATATCTAAGTTTGTAAACTTATTTAAATAATTATTAGTTCATTCAAATATTTGAAACTTTTCAGTGAATAATATGCAGTAGGATTCAATAAAATTTAACTAAATGTCCCTGCAAATGAAAAATGCAAATGTCAAAATATGTCCCAAAGGAAGCATATCATTCTAGATATTTTCTTTTTGAGTAACCAAGACTAGAATTAAATTCAATTCATACTCCTGCCTACAGACTTCTGGGATTACAGGAATATGAAACCATACTTATTAGTTTGAGACATCTATTCATTAAATGTTAATTATATGGCTAATGTAATGTTTGAATATGGTACTTCCTTTAGTTCATGCTAAATTTAATCCCCTTTGGGAGGCATTATGAGAACAGAAGCTTAATCTTCCTCTGGTGTTTAGATTTAGGACTACTGAGAAATTATTAGAATAAAAGTTATTAGGTATAGCTTCATGATTGAATCCTTGTGACTTTATAAAGCAAAGAGAGAGGCCACACCTACCAGAAAACCAGGAAGATCTTCTCTTCTCTCTCTCTCTTCACCCAGAGAGAATTCCTCAGTCTCACCCTTAACAATTGCATCCTGCATTCTCCTGTCCACAGCTCCTGTGGATACCACAGACCATCCTTTCCTAATATCCCTATACCATTCATCACTTAATCCTAGCCTCCAACATCAGCAGGCATGCCCTGTGGACATACCACTCAGGAAGTCAGTAACACAGGCAACACAAAGACATCACATTCTCTAAAGATCCAGAGAGGAAACAGAAACCAAGGAACACCTACCCAACAAAGAAACAAAGAAATCAGCCCTTAGAGTTATAATCATCCCAAACCCAGATGCCTAGATATCAGCATCATAAAACAATAAGAGCCTGGGCAATATGTCTCTACTTCAATCCAGCTTTACTGCCACAGCAGTTCCTGAACATGCCAAGATGGCTGAAGTCCAGGAAAAGACCCCAAAACCAACTTTATGAAGATAATAGAGGTTTTTAAAGGATAATGAGTAATCAGTTAAAGAAACCCAGGAAAAACCTTGTAAACAATTGGTGGAAAATGAATAAATCCCTTCAAGAAACGAGAAACAAACAGTTGAAGGAAACAAATAAAATAGTTCAACACCTGAAAATCGAAATGGAAGCAATAAAGAAAACAAAAACTGAGGGAACTGTGAAAATGAAAATATTAGGAATTTGAACAGGGAATACAGATACGACCTTCACCAGTGGAAAACAAGAGACAGAAAAGAGAATCTCATGTATTAATATGATAGAAGAAATGGGTACATTAGTCAGCAAAAATGTTAAATCTAAAAACTCCGGAAAGAAAATAAAGGACCAATTTACCTTATAAGCAAAAATAGTCAATAGAAGACTTGCAAACCAAATCCAAAACACATCAAAAAGTTTATCCACCATGATTTAGTAGGTTTCATCCAAGAGATGCAGGGATGGTTTAATATATGAAAATGAGTAAATGTAATCAACCGTATAAACAAACTGGAAGAAAAATAACTAGATGGTGATTTCCTTGGATGTAGAAAAGGACTTTGACAAAATCCAACATCCCTTCGTGATAAAAGTTCTGATAAAAGGTTAGAGATAAGAGGTACATAGCTAAACATAAAAAAAGAATTTACAGCAAGCCTATAGCCTACATCAAATTAAATGTAGAGAAACCGAAATAAAATTCTACTGACACCAAAACCAGCTTCTCCACTCTATCCATACCTAGTCACTATAGTACTTGAAGTACTAGCTAGAGCAAGAAGACAACTGAAGTATAACAAGAGGATACAAACTGAAAAAGTAGAAGTCAAAGTGTCTTTATTTACAGATAATATAAAAACCACCAGAGAATACTTAGAGCTGAAAAACACTCTCAGGTAAGTGACTGAATACAAGATTAACTAAAAAAAAAAAAATAGCCCTTCTATGCACAAATGACAAAGGGCCTGAGAAAGAAATCAGGAAAACAACAGTTTTAACGATAGACTATATTATATAAAATACCTAGGGATAACTCTAAGCAGGCAAGTGAAAGACTTGTATAATAAAAAATTTAAAACTTGTATAATAAAAAATTTAAGTCTTTGAAGAAAGACAGTGAAGAAGAATCAGAAAATAGAAATATGTCATGTATTAGTAGGTTTAATGGTAGTAAAAATGACCATCCTAACAAAATCAATCTACCACCAAACTTCTAGCACAATTATTTAGAGACCTTAAAAGGATATCTCAACTTCATAGGAAAAAAAAAACAGAATAGCTAAAACATTCCCAAACAGTGAAAGAAAAAATGGGATATTATCTTCCATGATTTCACATTGTATTACAGAGTTAAAATATTTGAAGTGGCATGGTATTCGCGTAAGAAAAGATATGTTGACAAATGCAATCAGAATGAGATGCAGACATAAACCCACACACCTATGGACACCTGTTTTTTGATAAAGAATTCAGAAATATGCAAAGAAAAAAGGCAACACCTTCAACAAATGTTGGTGGTCAAACTAGAAGTCTTCATGTGGAAGAATGCAAGTTGATATATACTTCTCAACCTTCAAAAAATCTAGTACAAGTGAATCAAAAACCTCAACATAAAACCAGATATACTGAAGCTGATAGAAGAGAAAGTGGACAATAGCCATGAACACTTTGTCATAGGTGACGTTTTTCTGAACAGAACACCTATAGCAAAGACACTAAATTCAACAATAAATAGGACCTCATGAAACTGAAAAACTTCCGTATGGCAAAGGACACCACCAATTGCACAAAGCAGCAGCCTACAGAATGAGAAAAGATTTTTACCAACTTCACATATGCTAGAGCACTAATATCCAAATTAAAAATCAAGTAATCCAATTAAAAGTGCGTAATAATCTAAACAGAGAATTCTCAATAGAGGAATCTCAAATGGCTGAGAAGTATTTAAAGAAATGTTCTACATCCTTGGCTATCAGGGAAATGCAAATCAAAACTACTTTGAGATTCCAATTTACTTATGTCATAAAGGCTAAGTTCAATAACACAAATGATAACTCATGCTGATAAGAATGTGGAGCAACTGGAAGACTCATTCATTGCCGGTGGGAGTACAAATTTGTACAGCCACCCACCGAGGGTATCAAAATAGTGATTCCTTGGGAAATTAGGAATTGATATACCTCAAGACCTAGCTATACAATTCTAGGGAATAAAAATGAGAGCAGGGTGTTTCATCATACTACAAAGATACTTGCCCTACCATGTTTATTGTGGCTTTATTCATAATACCCAGAAACAAGAAACAACCTACATTTCTCTCAACAGAAGAGTGGGTAAAAAAATGTAATGCAGTTACAAAATAGAGCATTTATCAGCTGTTTAAAAAAATGACATCATAAAATTTCTAGGCAGACCGGAAAAATTCATCCTGAGTGAAGAAATCTAGCCCCAGAAAGACAAATATGGTGTGTGATCACTTATACATGGATATTAGCCACTAACTAAAAGAAAAGCAAGCTAAAACAATACTCCCAGAGAATTTAGGTAAAGAGGAGGGGTCTAGGTTAGATTCATAGATCTCCCCAGAGAGGGGAAATAAAATACATTTTATGGAGGGGGAGATTGTGTACAAATGGGGACAGTAGTGATGGGGATCAGATGTCAGGGGAGAGATGAGATGGAGGAAGACAATGCAGGGAAAGAATGCTTAAATTGTTTTTTTTTTTTCAGGAGGTGGTGTGGAGACCTAGTACTGTAGAAATTTTCTAGACTCTGTAAGGATGATTCTCATGAGAATTCTTAGTGATGGGGAATGAGTGTCAACTGTTCATCTCTTGTATTCCGGCAAGGCTTCCAGTGACAGGTTTGGATTGCATTCAATTGAGTTGTTTGTCAAGAGGGTCTCATGGAAATACCAAACAACCAATTAAGACAAATGATGTTAAGACAAATGGTCACCCTCTCCAAACTGAGAGTGGGACCTCAATGCCAAGCACAACACCCACACACTCATTAAACATGGAGAAGTTAAGCTGGTTCCTACATGCAACCTTCACTCCTATGTCCTAATCTCTTTGGTGCAGGAAGATACTCTGTAGGCTACTAGAAGAGAAAACCGGACACCAATATAGCCACAAAACCGTTGACCTTCAATCCTTCCTATCCTCAAAATATGCGAGGGTAATAGTGGTACAGAACTTATGGGGATAGCCAAGAAATGTGTGATTTTGTTCAATGTAGACTTGATGAGAATGAACCTATACCTGAAAGTGCTTTGGTAACCAAGAACCAGAGACTAGTTAGCTCAAGATCTTAGGATAAAATCTAATGCTACTGGGCAAACAAAAATGAAATAGATAAAATGATTCTTAATGATATTCTGCTATACTCATAGCTCAGTAGCTTATCCAATCATCATTGAAGAGGTTTCTTGCAGCAGTAGATGGCAACAAATGCAGGGACACAAACAACAAAACACTGTGCAGATAGAGAGTATAAATTAGAGGTCTCCATCAAATCCTTCCTTTTAGCGACCAGGAAATCCCCAAGAAGAGGCAGAAAGATTGAAATTTAGCGAGGATAGAGAACAAGGCCCTCGGAAATCAATCAAGCAAGGCCACATATGAGCTCACAGAAACTGAAACAGCAAACATAGGGTCTACACCAGAGCCTCTGCAAATATACTATAGCTGTGAGCATTAGTTTTATATTTTTATGGGACTCCTGACTGTGAGAACAGGGGGTTTCTAACTCTTCCCTGCACTTAGGATTCTTTTCTTCATGTTGTGTTGCTGTGTCCAACTTTTATATGAGAGGTTTTGCTTCATGTCATTATATATTATTTTGTTATGTTTGGTTATTATTTCTTATATGCCTTTGCTTTTTCACTTTTATTTATTATTTTTTATTGTAAATAGATTCTGCACTTATACAATATATCTCAACCTCAGTTTCCCCACCCTCTACTCCTCCTATCTTCTTCCACCTTCACTATCCAGCAGAATTATCACCTATTGAGTTTTCATGAGAAAAAAGCAGGTCTCTAAGACATAAGAGCCAAATAGGAGAAAACAAAATACAATAAGACAAGACAAATGCACTTATATCAAAACAGCAACGCAAAAGTAGAAAACAGATACCAAGAACACAAAAAGAGTTAGAGAAATGCCCAGTTTCCCACTTAGAAGTCTCATCTGCTATTTCTATGTGCTCATGGAGGAAGTCTTTTTGATAACTAGACAAGACACACTTATCTGTGAGTAGAGAAAAGTATCATTAAGAATCATAAGCAAGCTGTGTTTGGTTCTGCTCTAGGTCTCTGAGATATCTGTTTTCTGGTTCTTGGCTATCTAGGCAGTGTAGGGCATGGGATCTCACTCATGAGGTGGGCCTCAATTTATTAAATATTGTTTGGTCACTTCCACATTTTTTTCTAATGAGAGACAGAAAGAGATCTGGAGTTGATGGCAGGTAGGGAGGGACTGGGAGGAATAGAGGCAGGGCAAATTATAATCAAGGTATATTGTATGAACAACAATGTGTTTAAAAAATTGAGAGAGGGCATAAAACATAGATAAAACCCCTACTGCCTTTTTGTTTACTTGGTAAGCCCTGGGGCATCATGGAAATCTTTCATCAAGTTCTTCAGAATATTCAAACTTTCAACCTTTTACCTGCAGATACATGAGCTGCAATAATTCTTGTTTATCAAAGCAGCTTACATCTGGTCTTTTGTTAGAGTTATGATGGATGAACTATGACAGCAGCTAGGAGCAATGGATAGATGTCCTAAATTCTTAGAATACAGAAGTTCAGAGGAGTAGTAAAATAGCTATGCTTCGGTTTTTATTAAATAGGAACTTATATATATTATTCATTTACATTGTTCCACAAGTATCTTTATTAAAGTGAATTTCTTTTAAAGTCATACCCTCTTTTTTTGTGATGAGCCCTAAAAGTGTTATCTTAAAACCATGCCATATACACTTAAACTACTCACAACAAATCTAAACAATATCTGTCTAAATACTTTAGGGATTAGTTTTATATGTAAATTCTTATTTTATATTTTTATTGATATCTAGAATAGTCAATAAGATAATTACATTTTAATTTTTTATTTTAATTCTTATAAATGAGGAATGCAGTGCAGCAAGGAGTAATTTTCCAACCAGTTACTATACTAAGGAAATTATTTTAACTTTGGCAAAACTAGGAGTGAACATCTCAGCGCAGTTAGCCATAGCCCCCTGACAGAAAAGGTGGAAACAGGAGGTCCTGAGAATGGCAATGAGAGTAGGAATCCTGAAGCATTGTTATCTGTGAGTTCTGCATTGTTATCTGTGGAGAGAGATACAGCAATAAAAGAAAAAGGAAGTGTTATGACTTGAGATCGAAAGGTCAGTGGGAGGAATTTCATTTGAAGTTCAGTATATCAGTCATTGCTCCAGCTACAAGAGTGTGAAAATGACCCCTGGGATGCTGCCTTTTCTGACTTGCTAATTGCATCATCCTAGCCAGCACTAGAAAAAGGAATGGGAGTAATTGGTGTGGCCTGGTAAATTCTGGGGACTCCCTGGCCCGATTTCATTCACAGCAAATAACCCAGCATGAGGAAATATTCAGTGCATGAACTCAGCCTGCCAGACTTCTGCATAATGACTTCCTAAGGAAGAACAGATGGAGAAGTTATTTTCTGTGTATGTTTTGGGCATAAATATACCTGGCACTCTAACCTAAGGGAGATATTGGAAATAGCCACTCAATAAGTATTGAACGTGAATGAAAGCTGCCAATCTGCTTGTCAGGAGTTTGAGGGAAACCATCTGGTCATGTCTTCAAAGAATGCTTTCTCAAGAGGAATAGAGGTGAGAGCCACTAAGCAAAATGAAGGGTCTGTCATCAACTATGTGATTTAGATGACATGTTGTCCTGATGACAAGCACATGCCACTGATAATGCAAGTTAAACACATCAGTATAAAATTGGTACTGGGTAGGGGGAAAAGAAAATGCAGATGGGCTTTATTTTTTAAAACTCCAGATGAATAGCTAATGAAGAGAGAGATGAAGTTGGAATTTAGAAATTGTTGATTAAACAGATGTTGCTCCAAACACCTCTCTACCACAGAAAACTTTCTCATTTCAATAACTTTAGAAACTCATTTGCAGAAATATAGTGTGTCATGAAAATGAGTTACTTAACATTTTAATGAGCAGTTTTTAAAATGTGCTTTTTTTATAAATAAAATGAATTTAGACTCGTTTTTCTTTGTTTATAAATAGAATAATGATAACTATAATAATAGATATCCAATTTGAGGGGAAGATCTCAACAATAAAGTATCTGCCCAATGATATATAAATGTATTTATATAATTCAATCAATTTATATGACTATGGAACTTTCGTGTTATGAAATGCCTGCTGACTCCCACTTACCCAGAATATAAATTGTCAAGATTCTACTCTTCATTGTAAACTCCTGGTCTTGCATTAGCCTATACTTACTAATATTCCTTGTTAAATAGCTGTTACAGACTCTCCAGAGGGTCACCAGAGAAGCCATGCATACTTTTTTCCCAGAGTGTTATTCTAAGCCAATGATGTTAAGTACATTGATAAAATATAAGGATTTTCATTTACTCCTTGAGAATTTCATGTTCACCCTTCTTACTCCTATCTGACTCCTCAAACCCTTTTCCCCCTCTGAAATTCAATTATCTTTTTATTTTATAAATTGCACTTTAAGTCCAATTAGTTCTGGTCATATATTCATGTGTGTGTGCGTCATTCTCTGGAGCATGTTTTACCTTCCAGATATCACATCCCTAATGAAAAATGCCTCTCTCTACTCTAGCAGGAATTGATTGTCAGTAAGGGTTCAGCTATGGGTTTGAGTTCAGGTTCCCCTCCCTCACATTCTGTAATAATAACTCTGTTCTAAAAACTGACTCAATAATACCAAATTAAGGCATTCCTATTTATCTGTTCCTTAGCATATTTTCATTACCTACCGTGGGTTTGGTGCATATTTTGGATAAATCATGAACTGTTCGTTCAAATACTGAGCCAACTACTGATTTGCTTTATAATAACTGGATCATTATAATTAAACACTGAAGACAGAAGACATCAGAAACCTAATGGAGTAAATGAAAGGATAATGGATTTTGGAGGGGTTTATACATTTGTTATTTGTTTCTGACTTTTATTTCAAATAATAGCAGAGAATTTTACTGGAGAATAAGAATAACTTGAGTCAAGTTGGGAAATAAGAACAGTTGCTGACTATTATTTTGTTTGTAGTTGACTAAGAAGGCAAACATACAGGTGCCTGATCAGAGGACACATTCTTTGAAACAAGCACTAAATGTGATATACTTGATAGATGGAGTCAAATAAGTACAAATTCCAGGTAGAGTTTAGTTTTAGAGGAAAACAAACACACTGCAGCTACTTAGTAATATATGGAATATATGGTGGATATATGGAAGCATTTGGAAGGAAGGAGATGTGTGTTTCAGGGTTGTGGTGTGTGTGTGGGGGGGTGCAGGAGAATTTTCTGTATTCTGTCAATTATATTTTAAATAAATGCTGATTGGCTGATAGCCAGGCAGGAAAACCACACAGGAAGTAGAGGTGGGGCAATGAGAACAGGAGTATTCTGGGAAGAAGGAAGCTCTTTCCCCAGTCCTGCTCAGACCACAGAAGAAGCAGGATGTGACCTGCCCTGCTGAAAAAGGTACCGAGCCATGTGGTTAACATAGATAAGAATAATGGGTTAATATAAGCTACAAGAGCTAATAAAGAGCCTGAACTAATGGGCCAATCAGTTTATAATCTTATGTAGACCTTTGTGTGATTTTCTTTGGGGCTTACTGACTGTGGGAACTGGGCAGGACAAAAACCCCAACCAACCAGGACCTCATGTTACAGAATGGTGCCCACATGGATAACTGCATCCACAGAAAGCCTGAAAAAGCTTGGAAACAAATAGAGTAAAGAATGTTTGCTTGGTAGCAGCAATTTCTCAGGTCTGCTCTGTTTGCTAGAGGCAAGCCAATGCTCTCATCTAAGAGAGGCTTCCTGACTCAGCTTTGGCTGCAAAACCCTGAAGCTCTTTAAGAGGTCCTGCCAGGAAACACTTAAATGGTGTTGATGAAAAGCTGACCACATGCTTTTCAGTTTTCAGCCATAGTAGGAAAAAAGCTGCGCCATTTTAAAAATCTGGCTTTCTGGGCCATCCTGCAAGAGCAAACTCTGACTCTTTCAGGCAGGGGTCTGACTACGGAGCATTTGAATGTAGTTTATGAGCAGAATGCTGCAGCTTGCTTGCTGGCAAGTACCTTGAAACGCCATAGAGTTGTGGCAATAAACATGGCTCCAGCGGTACCTCAGCCATGAGGCTGGCTGGAATCTCAGGGAGCTATGAAATGGGCTGAATACAGTTGGCAGAGCCATGGCTTTAATCCTCTAAGTATTGCTTGGCAAATTGCAGACTCATGTGGTCAGAAAGGGAGATATAAACAGTAAAGAGAGATTCAAAAATGAAGAAAACCTCGAAATGTTTTACACTGTGTTAAAAATATATGCAAGAAAAAGGTTAAAGTTCTTATAATAAAAAAGAAAGAAAGAGAATAGTTGGGTGTGGTGTTTCACACCTTTAATCCCAACCCTGGGGAGGCAGAGGCAGAGAGACCGCTGCAAGTTCAAGGTGCGGTGGCACATGTCATTAATCCCAATGCCTGGGAGGCAGAGGCCCTCATGTTATGTGTGTGTGTGTGTGTGTGTGTGTGTGTGTGTGTTCAAAAAGCAATATATTCATATATGAAATTTCCAAACAAAACTTCCAAAAAACAGAGTATCCCAAGATCTCTCATTCTCTTCAAAATGTTTGCCTGTGATTCTCTGTAATTTTTACCATCTGCTGCAGGAGGTTTGCTGAAGAAGACTTAGAAAGACACTGGACTTATTAGTCTTTGTATCTTCCAATTAAAGACAATTGGAGCTGAGACATGGTCATATGATGTGTCAGAAAGGACATTAAAGCATTCAGATATTACCCTAAGTCAGGTGATCCTAGTCAACATTTCAATGAATGTTCTCTAGGTAAGAATAAAAATGAATATGCATTCATGATTTATCTAATTCCAGATCCAAATTAGAGAACATAATTCTACAACAGACTTCTACCATAAAAATGCATATTTATTTAATAGTCCAAGATATTTTTTATATTGTTTTGATATAGTTTCAAATGAATTTAAAGATTACTAGTTAGGAAATAATGTGATGTTGTTATTGTATTCAATGTTTTAATAAATACAATTAAGAAATCAATCAGAAGTGAAAATATCATTTCACAATGAATGCCATTTTTCTTAATTACTTGGTGACATTGAATATATTTTTCTTTAGTTTAGAAAAAGATATTTTTCAGAGCTCCATCTTAATATTCTTTACCATCACAATAATGTGTGCAAGATATTTAGAAATAATTTTCCTGAAAAATAAAAGGTTTTCTCAATCAAAAAACTTCTTTTTCTATTTTCTATCTTAAGCAGCTAATAATTCGCACTTTTTTGTTTTTTATTGTAAAACAAAAACATTTCATAAGCTATCCTATATATTTAGAACTCTAAATTAATATTTTTAGATTGTTTACAGGTTCTGGTTATTATGAATAAAGCTTTTATGAACACAGTTGAGCAACTCTCTTTGTGATATGATTGAGCATACTTTGGGTGTATGCCCAAAAGTGGTATCATTGGGTCTTGAGGTAGATTGATTTCCAATTTTCTGATAAACCATCATAATGATTTACAAGTTTGCACTTCCACCAGCAATGAACAAATGTTCCCCTTGCTTCAAATCCTCTCCATTACAAGCCGCCATTCATGTTGTTGGTCTTAGACATTCTGACATATGTAAAATGATATCTCAGTTATTTTGAGTTGCATTTCCTTGATGACTAAAAATGCTGAATATTTATTTAAGTATATTTCTGCCATTTGAGATTCTTCTGTTGAAAATTCTGTTTAGATCCATACCCAGCTTTTAGAAATTGGATTATTTGGTTTGTTAATACCTAGTTTCTTGAGTTCTTTAAATATTTTGAAGATCATCTGTCCAATATGGGTTTGTAAGGATCTTTTCCCATTATTTAGGTTGCCATTTTGTTCTAATGACAGTGTTCCTTGCCTTACAGAAAATTTTAGCAATGGTACAAGCAGAGCCTGAACTGGCCCTTTCCTATGACAAGGTAGGATTTCCAGTGGAGGGATTGGGACATTGTCTCGGCCACACAACCATTGACCTACAGTCTGTCTTGACTACAGGAAGTGTAGGAGATTGGTGCCTACCTCAACTGTCATCAGAGACCCTTCATCCAATAACTGATGGGAACAGATGCAATAACAAACACCCAAGCATTGGATGACACCCTGGGAATCCTACTGAATAGAGGGAGGAAGGAATGTATGATCCAAGAAGGCAAGGACATCACACAGAAACCCACAGAAACAACTAACCTGGGCTCCTAGTAGTTGACAGATCTTGACCAATGCCCAGAGAGCCTGAATGGGACCAACCTATGGCCTCTACATATAGGTGTCAGTAGTGTAGCTTGGTCTACTTGGAGGACCCATAGCAATGGAAGAAGGGGCTGTTGCTAATGCTTTGGTTGGCTTCTGGGAACTGATTCTTCATACTGGGTTACCTTATACACCATTAATACAAGGGAAGGAGCTTAGTCCTACATCAATTTGACATGCCATGCTTTGTTGACACCCATGGGAGGCCTGCCCCTATCTGAACAGAAAAAGAGGAGGAGTGGAAAAGAGCTCAGGGAGAGAGGGGGGAATGGGAAGAGATGATGGAAGAGAAACTGTAGTTGGGATGTAAACAATATTATTTTATTTTATTTTTGGTTTTTCAAAACAGGCTTTCATTGTAGCTATCAAGTCTGTCCTGGAACTAGCTCTTATAGACCAGGCTGGCCTCAAACTTACAGAGATACCCTTGCCCCTGCTTCCTGAATGCTGGAATTAAAGGCATATGTCACCATTACCCAGTTTAAGATTTTTTGGGAAATTAAAAAATTTAATTAATAAAAAAGGAAAAATATTTACTAGAAATTTTTGACCTTTATTTAGCTTCATCGTATGTATTGCCTTAAACAATTATGAGACTACTTGTTGTTTTGTGACTGTAACTCTGAATTATTAGCCATATCAGTAAACTTTTTCAAATTTCCTGCTGTCTTATAACCTCAAACCTACGTGCACACATAGCAATGAAGACAGGGCTATGAATTTTCAGGCAGATAATTCAGTACAGACCTAAACAGAGAACTCTCAACAGAGGAATCTAAAATGCCTGATAGACACTTAAGGAAATGTTCAACATCCTTAGTCATCAGAGAAATGCAAATAAAAAGAACTTTGAGATTCCATCTTACACCTGTAAGAATGGCCAAGATCAAAAACACTGAAGACAAATTATTCTGGAGAGGTTGTGGGGAAAAGGGAACACTTCTGTATTGCTAGTGGGAATGCAAGCTGGTACAGCCCCTTTGAATGTCAGTGTAGCAATTTATCAGAAAATTATGAAACAACCTTCCTCAAGACCCAGTAATACCACTTTTGGGTATATATCCAAAGGATACTCAATCGTGCCACAAGGACATGTACTCAACTATGTTCATAGCAGCATTGTTTGTCATAGCCAGAATCTGAAAAAACCTAAATGCCCCTTGACCAAAGAATGGATAAGGAAAATGTGGTACATTTACACAATGAGTACTACACAGCAGAAAAAATTAATGACATCTTGAATTTTGCAGGAATATGGATGGAACTAGAAAACATTATTTGAGTGTGGTAACCCAGACACAGAAAGACGATTGTTACATATACTCACTCATAGGTGGTTTTTAAACATAAAGCAAAAAAAAAAAAAAAAAAAGAAAGAAAACCAGCCTACAAACCACAATCCCAGAAACTTAGACAACAATAAGGATACTGAGGGAGATTTTCATAAATCTAATCTACATGGAGTAGAAAAAGACAAGATCTCTTGAGTAAATTGGGAGCATGGGGATGTTGGCGGAGGGCTGAAGGGGGAAGGGGAGAGGCAGGGAGTGGAGCAGAGAAAAACGTAGAGCATAATAAAAATCAATAAAATAAAAAAAAATTACTTAAAAATCTAAAAGATAGGTCGCCAAACTTTAGACATTTCTCTAAGGAAAGAAATGGGTCCCCCTGAGTTAAATGTAAATTGTCACTAGTGTTTGTGTAATAGGAATCCTGGGCTTCAGCATCCCATTAATTCCTAATACCCTGGGGATCTTATATCACAATCACTTAGATTTTGTCAGTTGGTAAATTTTAATTGAACTTTGTATCGCTGTATCAAAGAATGGATATGAATGTGAGGGAATACTAAAAGAGAAAAACAGAGAGGTGGAGGCCAGGTAGAGACAAACTGTTGACACTGAATTTAAAGAGAAGAAGGGAAGAAATTTTGACACATGGAAAAGCAGTTTGCATCTGCTTTCAATAAGGAAAATGAGACCCAGCTTTCTATAGGCAACCTACCCTTCCAAGAAAAGAGGTACACACCATAAATATTAGCCTTGTTTCTCTTGTTTTATTACAAATTTTGCCCTTCTATTGAACCTTGTCTCAGAGTCAATAGAAGAGATCAAAGAGAGGGACTTGGGTAGCCTATATCTACATTCAATAGTTGCCTTACCACTCCCATGGTATAGGCAAAGCTAGTTCTTTATTCATTAACCAATAAAAGCAACACATAGACAGAAGGACCTCCCACAGCAAATAGTACTCACAGACTGCACAGTTTTGACTGTATGAGGTAGCTTAGGAAAATATAAATATTACTATACACGAAGAAAAGACTCATATAGTAGTACTGTTAAACACTATATGGAATAGATATTCTATACTTGGGAATATTATCCCATATTTTTGTGAAATGCTCATCAGGCTTTCCCAGTCTATATCGGCCAGGGATTTCTAGAGGAGGAGATTACATAGAATGGATATGTATTAGGAGAGAATTCATTAAACTGGTTTACAGAACTCAGTCTAGCTTGTCCAAAAATGACTTCACCACAGTGAATTAGTTAATAACCCCACATGGTTTTAGTACCTGAGACTGGGTGACTTAGGAGTATCAAGCTAATACTAAAGTCACTCAAGTTTACTGGGAGGTTGCAGATCTTCAGTGCATGTTGGAATGATGAATAAGTTGGGTTCTGATATCAGCACTCTTCCACAAAAAGCCAGACTCACTAGCAAGCAAGAGGGTACAGAGAGCAAAGAAGGAGTTAAAAGTTTTTTTTTTTTCCTCCTGGTACACCACTGGAAGGTGATGTCCACAGTAAAGTCCATACTTCCCACCTCAGTTATCTAAGAGATAATTTAAACATAGAGAGATGGGCAGAGATCAAATTATCTCTTGATCATTAAGAGGATGGAGTTCAGTTTACAGCACCCAGGTAAGGAAGACCAGCAATAGGTGTTCTGGCATCTTAGCCTGGCCAGCACAGGCACCTTCACTCAATTCACATAGACACATACACACATGGAATTACAATTTTTTTAAGAAAATATATGTGTTTTGTTTTGTTTAAATAAAAAGAAATCTCTCTCTCATAGGTCTTCCCCATATTTGTCTCATGGTTAATTTCAAATCGTGTCAAGTTCAAATTATTAATAATCACAGTATTTTCTCCATTTTCTAGCATTCGTGCTTTATTTTTATGCTTACTACTTTATGATTTAATGCTTAAAATTTCTTGCAGCAAGGACATGCCATATATATTAGTATTAAGTAGAAAAAATAAATATTGGATGTGTGTTCATTAGCTGGATTCATGAAACAATCATCCCTTTTCAAGAGAATTGTAACAGGGAGTTAGGTCCAATGAAGTTGAAGGTTTGAGATAATAAACATTAAAAAAATATATGTAATAGTCACTTAGTAATGTGTGCCATAAACATATTTATTCAGCAAGAATAAGAATTTTGTTCCAAGTAA
The DNA here is from genome assembly GCA_004026605.1 of Ondatra zibethicus. NCBI lineage: Eukaryota > Metazoa > Chordata > Mammalia > Rodentia > Cricetidae > Ondatra > Ondatra zibethicus. The sequence continues at coordinate 25,058 of PVIU01007541.1, forward strand.
AACTAAAGTAATAAATAAACAACATCATGATAAGTGAAGCAATTTGAATAATTTTTAGAGCAAAGGCCAAATAAAAAGTTTGTCATTTTCTTTGGTCTAAAAGAAACCAATTATATTTTCATTTAAAAAACTCATGATGTATCATATTCTCTCAGAGGACAAATACTATCACAGGAACATTGTCTAGTATAATTCTCTTAAATATTTTATTTTGAGATGTCCACATTTAGAGCTGCTCCTCTCTGCCTATTAAATTTTTGTGCTGTTAGTGTGTTATTTTCCAATAATGTATCTAAAATGTCCATTAATACAGTTTAATATTTTTACATGATAAAACCCAATGCTGGTGATATTCTAGTAATTTGTGTCAGTTTAAGATTCCTTCTCTTAACAATGTTTTCAAAATTTTATTTGTGGTTGTAAATCCATTGGTGGGAAATCACTGCTTATGTCTGACCCTATTAGCCATTCTTTAAAAGAATATTGAAGATGTACAGGACAACAAAGAGATTACTCTAGCCCTCTTGACAACAAATTATTATAAAGATATTTTCTTTTTACCCAAATATTGTTACAAATATGTTTATTTTGTACATCTGACTTCCTAATACATTTTTTCCACATTAAATATGAAGAGTGTAGGTAGCCTACTTTAAAGTGTTCTAATATAAGTACAATATAGAGTTGCTTTGGTCTCACCACAGTTTCAAAATTATGCATTGATAGCAAATAAAATATTAGTTTTGTAGACAAAGACCCACACACATCATATTAACATTTATCATCTATCATGTGATCAATGATTTTATAAACTTCTTTTTATGTCCTTGATAGTTTCTGCTTTACTACAAAATTGACTTCCTAATCTCTGCTTCGAGAATTGGGTAATCTTTATGAAAATATTTGTTTTCTGATCACTTCTTTTTCTTAAAGAAGGCTTTGTAAAATTCCATAAATTTTCTTATGTGATTCATCAATGAACATTTGATGTTATTCTCAACCTCTTCCTCAGAATAGAGCTTCCACATTGTTTGCAAAGAGAATATGATTACAATTTTGTTTTTCCTTTAGGTTTATGATTTTGGAAAACTAAAAAAAATCCACAATTGTTTCTCTCTCTCTCTCTCTCTGTCTCTCTCTCCATGTATATGTATATATGTAATTTTGCTTCTGAAATTCACATACAAAAATTCAATACAAACGTGATCATTTTTAATGCTCCATTTTAATATATGATACATATACAAGGGTAAATATATGTTTATCCTAGGTCTTAGAAATCAACCTTTATAACTTTTTCAATATCCTATCCAAAAAAGTAGCCTGAATTTTAAATCTCACTCATCCCCAAGTCACAGGGATTACAAGACTTAATCCTTATCTGTAGACAGCTGCATTGTTCATATATATATATATATATGTATATGTATATGTATATATGTTTTTCGAAACAGGGTTTCTCTGTAGCTTTGGAGCCTTTCCTAGAACTAGCTCTTATAGACCATGTTAGCTTCAAACTCACAAAGATCCATCCACCTGTCTGTGTCCCAGGTGCTGGGATTAAAGGTGTGTGCCACCACCACCTGACCATTGTTCATATATTTCAACCTTTAATGATGGGCTAGTTCATAAAGGGAAGTCTCCATGGTAGAAATTTCCATCCTCATTCAGTTAAGCCTCCTTTTGTTTTTACTTTGAAGTCTGGGTGGTTCTGGACATTGTGGCTCCTTTCTGACTTTTGTGCTAGTTTCTCAACCTTAGCCAAGTCTGTTCTTAGCACTATATTCTCCACCAGTTCAAACACCACAAAATGTAACTAAACTTGGAACTACAGTCTTTAAAATTTGTCATGTGAGATCAACTAGCTGGCCTTTAATCTTTCCTGGTTGATGGGCTGATAAAAAAGAGAAAAGTGGAATATAAATATTCAGAGAAGAGACATGAAAGTTAAGGAAATCTTGTTGGGAAGAGGAAGAAGAAATATGGGAGAGAAGAGAAAAAAAGAGGTGAATTGGGAGTGAATATGACCAAAAATATTATAAATAAATATGAAAATGTAATAAAACCTATTAATATGTAGCACATGATAATAAAAACTACTTTGGAAAAAGGGATATCATTTACAAGTGAAGAAAAACATAACCCAGAAGAAATCAGTGTTATATATATATATATATATATATATATATTGGAGTTATAACTGCCATAAATGTTAGAAAATACAATGTGGGCACCAAAAAGATAACACAGCAGGTAAGCATGTTTGATACTGTAGCTTAAGACGTGAGTTAAATATTACCCACATAGAAAAAGAGAACTGATTCCCACATGTTATCCTCTGACTTCCTCACATGTACCAAGGTACTCCTCAAGACCTCAAAATAAGTATATGTTAAAATGTGCTGTTTCCATGACCTGGTCGATAGTATGTTCTGAGGACAAACTCTGGAGATTCTATAGATATTTAGTCATTGTTTCAGTATTTTATCAAAGACCTATGCAAGCACAGGATACACACATGCCAAGACTTTTCTTTGACAGGCAGTGGAGAAGACCTTGTATCTTTCTTATTAAGAAAGAACTACTTAAAGTAATTTTCATGTCACAAGAAGAAGGTGCTGAGAGACAAGACCAACTCAATCCTATTGAGGCAGAATACTGATGGGGGATAAAGTAGACTAATCTGGATATCTTGAATTATATGAGTCAGTTATCTAAAATTAGGAACTATAAAATTACTGTTATGTGGCTTTTATTTTATTGAAAGAACAAAATCCTATTGATAAACTTGACATGTTACTTGACAATTGTAATTACAGTTAAGAAAACTGTCTTCAGAGAATTATGGAGTCCTAAATCTTAAAGAATTTTATTTTTCCTTTACTGCTGAGTCATATTTAACTATAGACAGATGTGGAAACATTATTAAAAGAATGTGTTGTACTATTGGAAGTCTCTGTTAAAAGACTTTCAAAGAAATTATGAGTTTAGACATAGAGATACAAAATCCACTGACAAATATATAGGCTATTGATATAGACTCCATTTCTCATATTGTGTCTGTTTGCATTTCACACAGATATTTATTAAACTTTGATCTTTTCTCATGAAGTACTAAAAAGTACATTGGCTTTAAGGAAAACCATTTAAAACTCCTGGCCAAAGATATTTGGCTAAATGAGATGTTAGGCAAATAGTTACATGCATATATGTATTTGCACAACTGTACAGTTCCTTGAGGCAAATAAACATGTTCCTTTTTAAGGAGCAGTCCTTAACCAGAGAATTATTAAACATTCTTATGCTGAGTAGAATCCTTTACAAACCACATTCGTGTCCACAGTAGTTTTCATGCATTAACATGAAATGAAATTCAACTGTTATAATTTATCCCCAAATCATCACTTGATTCAATGAGAAAATATTTTACTCAATATGTTAACTTTAATGTATTATTTTTGATAATTATTTTGTATTGTATATAACATATCTTACTTGGCAGGTAAGTGTCTTGGTGACAAGTATTAGTTTCTATATAAATTAAGTCTGAAATAAATCCATTCTTGGATGCTGAGTTATATACTGAAATCTTTCTAACTATTTTGAACTTTTTAAGATGTAATTAGGTTTATGTACTTGTATAAAAGTTATTGCTAACTTAACATTCTTTTTTAAAAATTTGAGAATGTGTTTACTCTGTATAAGGCTTGCCTTCTGGAAATCATGTTTCAATAGCATCCGACGTTTAATTTTATAATACATTCTTAACTTATAATAATTGTATCCTTATTTCTTATTTTATACTCCTTTATAACTAGAGCTTCTTGAGGGGTATGAACTCTCATTTATCTTGATATGTTTGATACACATGAAATACTAGTGTTTATGCAACAGTAAATATTTTTAAAAACAAAACTATATTACTTTTATACAATGCATCAGTTTGAATGAAATGGTCTCCATAGAAGTATATATTTAAATATTTGGCCCCCAGTTGCATGACTAATACGATCCCAGAGACAGATACTAGGTTTCAACCTGAAAGCCAGAAAAGAAAAACAGTCAAGCCACTAGAGAAGTCTTCCCTCTACCGAGACTGGGCGACCACAGACTAAGCAGGCTAAGCAGTATAAGCCTCCCCTCCCATTTTATGTTCCCTCTAGTACTAGGATTAAAGGCATGACTCCCTAGTACTGGAATTAAAGGTGTGAGCCACCATTACCTGGATTTGTTTCAGCACTGATCTTGTAGAGCACAGGGTGGCCTTGAACTCAAAGAGATTCATTTGCCTCTGTCTCCCAAATCCTGGGATTAAAGTGTGTGCCACCACTGCCTGGCCTTTAGTGGTTTAGCTTTGCCCTTCTGATCTTTAGGCAAGCTTTATTTATTAAAAAATAAATAAAATAACACTATAGGAACTATTTGGAAAGGTTTTAGAAGTATGACCCAGTAGGAGCAGGTGTGTAAGTGGAGGTCGACCTAGAAGATTAAGATTTTTCTCATTCTGAGCCATGCACTCCCCCCGCTTTGTTGTGGTGGACTAAAATGTGAGATCTTACTTGTCTGTCCTTTCGCACCATCATCATGGACTCTAAATATCTGAAACTATAATCCAAATTAAAAGCTTTCATTTGCAAACTGCTTTGGTCATGATGTGTTATCACCACAATAGAAAATTAAAACAAAAGGACTTACCAGAGAGAGTGTTACTGTGGTGACAGACATGATCCCATATTTTTTATTTTATTTTGTTTTGTTTGTTTGTTGGATGAATTTCCAGGATTGTGGAACTATTGTCTAGCCGAGTGATAAAACACTGTAATAAGAACTTAATGGCTCATTCAGACAGTGGTGCTTAGAGTTTTGTGGAAATTGGATGACCAGCTCAAGAGGTTTTAGAGGGGCTTGACCTGGCAACTTGGCTAGAAACCATTCTTGTCATATTTTGACAATGGATGTTGCTGCTTCTTATCCTTGTTCTAAGATTTTACCTGAGGCTAAACTGAAAAAAAAAATAATGGACTAAGTTCTGTGGGGAAAGTGATTTTAAAATAGCCTAATATTGCTTCTGCTGCATGGTTATTAGTAATCATTCTTATGCACGTCTACAATGAGTAAGAGCACATGAGGCTTACAGAAATAAAAAAAATGTATAGTTTAAAAATAAAAGAGAACACAAGAAGATCTAAGGTTGGAGTTAAGGATTCCACTAAATGAGATAAGAAGAGGTCTGACCCAAATAAAGGGAGGGTGCCCTCATGGCAAGAGTCAATATAGCTAAGCCTCCAACTTGTGAAAAGAAATCCCTGATGAAAATGGAGGGGGTGGTGTGTGACGACAGAAAAGGAAAGATCCACAAATGTAATTTTAGAGGGAAAGGAAAAGAGGGCAGTCAAACTTGACAGTGTAGTCACGAAAGAGACATGAGCAAAGTGGATGTGTAATCTTCTGTAATTATGGAGTGACAGTGAAGCTGGACACATAGGCCTCCAATCCCTGCATGGAGACCCTAGGAAACCACTGAATGAAGTCTTGAAAGTGAAGCCTGAATTATATTGGAAACCCTAAGATATTGTACTATAGATCTGTGATAAATCTGCCAAAGAGGGCTATGGAGAGGAAGTAAAACCAACACTACAACAACAACAACGAAAAGTGTTTTGTAAGCAGCAAAGCTATAAGGGCAGAGCCATCTAAGCCTTTGTCATTTGCCAGGGAACTATAGGATTTGGAGATGGCCTTGATGGCTTTGGATTTTATTTTGGTCCACTGTTTCCTCGCCGTACTCCCATTCTTCCCTTGTGAAACATTAAGGTATATTATATGCCTCTTTATATCAGATAAATGTAATTTACTTTTTAACTTATAGGGCATTACAATTAAGATATTGCATTGTGTCTCAAAAGGTATTTTAGACTTTGACCTTTTGGACAGTGCTGAGAGTGAAGGACTATGGGAACTTTTAAAGTTGCTTTAGTTGCATTTTATGATAAGGCCGGGAGACTACGGAGGACAGGGAGTGGAAAGTGTTGATTTGATGCAGAGGGTCCCCATATGCTCAGATATTTTAATTCATTTTTTTGTTTTCTTAGGCATTTAATTCTTTATTGATTTTTATTGAGCTCTATATTTTTCTCTGCTCCCCTCCCTGCCTCTTCCCACCCCCCTTCAACCCTCCCCCAAGGTCCCCATCATTAGATTTTTTTTCAATCCTTTACTCTGAGATGATGTCTGTCTTTGAGGTTGAGGTATGTTTCTTGTATACAGCAGAAGGATGGATTCTGTTTTTGTATCCAATATGTTAGCCTGTGTCTTTTTACAAGTGAATTGAGTCCATTTATATTAAGGGATATTAATGACCAGTGATTGCTATCTCCTGTTAGTTTGGTTTTTGTTGTTGGTGATGTTATTTTGTGTGTTTTTCCCTTTTTGGGGATTTGCTACTGTGACATCATCAATTGTTTGTGGTTTTGTTGATGTAGCCCACTTCCTTGGGTTGGAGTTTTCCTTCTAGTACTTTGTGTAGGGCTGGTTTGTGGCTAGGTATTGATGAAATCTGGTTTTGGCATGGAATATCTTGTTCTGTCCTTCTATAAAAACAAAAAGTTTTCATATGAAAGTTTTTCTGGTTATAATTGTCTCAGCTGGCATCCATGGTCTCTTAATGTCTGCATAACACTTGACCAGGACCTTCTGGCATTCATTGTCTCCAATGAGAAGTCAGCTGTAATTCTGGTAAGTCTGCCTTTATATGTTACTTAGCCTTTTTTTCCTTTGCAACTCTTAATATTCTTTCTTTATTCTGTATGTTCAGTATCTTGATTATTATGTGGTAAGGAGATTTTTTTTGAAGGAGTCTATTTGGTGTTCGTTAAGCTTCTTGTATCTTTTGGTTGGGAAAGATCTCTTCTATGATTTTGTTAAATATATTTCCTGTGCTTTTGAGTTGAACTTCTCCTTCCTCTATTTCTATTATTCTTATGTTTGTTCTTTTCATGTTGTCCAATATTTCCTGGATATTTTGTGTTAAGCTTTCATTAGATTTGAGGTGTTCTTTGATTGGTGAGTCTATTTCCTGTGTTGTATCTTCAGCACTTGAAAGTGTCTCTTCCATCTATTGTATTCTGCCGTTTATGCTTATATTTGTGTTTCCTGATCATTTTCTCATGATTTCTGTTTCTATAATTCCCTTTGTTTGTGGTTGCTTTATTGTCTCTATTTCTTGAACAGTTTTTCATATATATATATATATATATATATATGATTGCTTTATCTTGGTTTTCTTTAAGGGATTTGTTGATGTTTTCCAATTTTTTGTTTCTTTTCTTCCATTTATTTGAGGGAATTTTTCATTCCCTTTATAACAGCTTCAAACATTCTCCTGAAGTTATCTTTAGGTCTTTTTCTTCTGCTACATCTACATTTGGTTGTTCAAGTCTTGGTGTCGTAGGGTCACTAGTTTTTACTGGTGTCATGTTTCTCTTTTTGGTATTGCATGTGTTCTTACCTTGTCTACCATTCTTATCCTCTGACTGGTATAGTTGGAGCTGTCTGTGACTCTGGTGATCAATTTCCAGGTGCCAGGGGATCTAAGGCTCAGACGGCTGCTACTCGTGTTGCAATATCAGGGCCACAGTTCCAGTCACCCTGTTGGTCACTCCATGTTCCTAGAGATTGCTTGGTGCTCCTGGGGTTTGCTCTGCAATATCAGGGGTCATTCGGCCCTACACCCACAGAGATTGCTTCTTTGGGGCTCTTTCTGCTGTGGGCATGCTCTGGCAGGGGTCCTGGCTTAGGCCTACTCTCTCTGTGGTTCCGGATTTGTGCTCTGGACCCACAGAAGTCTCTGGTTCCTGCCTACTCCCTCAGAGGTCCCAGACTCAGGCCTGAACCCGCAGAGGTTCTGGCTCTGCCCTACTTCCTCTTAGGTCCCAGACTCACACACAGACATGCAGAGGTCCTGGCTCAGGCCTACTCCTTTGGAGGTCCCAGACTTATGCCCAGACCCACAAAAGTCTCTGATTCCAGCCTACTTCCTTAGTGGTTGCTCACTTGTACCTGCTCCTGTGGGGTTCATTGTCTCAGGCATGCTCTGGCCTAGCTCAAGTGCTCAGTCCTGTTTCTGTAAATGTCCTTGGTCTGAGTATGCTCCTGCAGAGGTCCCTGGCTTGGGCATGGTCTCACAAAGGTCTCTGGCTCTGGTCTACTCCCTTGGCGGCCCAGACTCGGGTGCACCTGGACCCACAGAGTTCCTGGCTCAGGCCTGCTCCCTCAGAGGTCCAGACTCACACCCACACCCGCAGAGGTTTCTGGTTCTTGCCTATTCCCTTGGAGGATGCAGACTCACACCCGAAACTGCAGAGTTCTCTGGTTCCTGCCTATTTGCTCAGAGGTTCCAGACTCCACCCTGGACCTGCAGAGATCCTGGCTCAGGCCTCCTCGGTTGGAGGACCCAGACTCATGCCTGGACCCACAGAGGTCTCTGGTTCCGGGTCTTGCTGTCATTCAATACCTGAAGAACAAGTGAAAGTGGCAGCTGCCTCTCCATCATGAGGATATACTGAAGAGAGTTGCAGGATCCTATGTAACTAAAGGTAACACAGCAAAAGGCAAAGCACCATGTTACCTCCAAAGGAAGATCACAAAGTTAGAGTCTATAGCCAGTCAAAGTGTATGTGTATTAGCATTTTGGGCCAGCCATGCAAGCAGGAACCAAAATAATATTTCTAATGTGGGATATGTTCATCTTCTACTCAAATCCAGGCATGGGCAATGTAGAGCTTATATGGTGACTGTAATATCATCAAACAAAAAACAGCTAATTTGGTTCTCATACTGTAGGAAGTAATCCCTTTATACATGATCCAGATTCCTCTCCCGTTCCTTCCAATTTAAGTGAGATATATGTAAAACAGGGATAGTTTCAGGAATGGAATAGGTACTCTTTGGAATTTTTACAAGCCACTTAGATATGAATCCGTTCAGCTAAAACTCAGTCAATGAAAATATAGAGCTCAAAGGAAAACTAAGAATGCATCACTAAGTTTAGAAACTCAAAAAATTCTCTAGCAGTATTCAAAGATTTCCTTACAGTGAGAGAAAGAACAGCTATCTCTCCCTCACCTACAGTCTTTGCCATATGCTGCAGTAAGGGAGATCTAGAAGACTGCTGTCAGGTGTAATGGTGTGGGTGACATTAATGTGGACAGAGAGAACAAGGGCAAATGAAGGATAATCAACAGGGCAAGAGGGGCACCAGGAACAGAGCTCTGGGTAAGCTCAGGTCAGAAGCTTATTGGAAGTTAAACTACCCTGGTCTTAATGTCATCCCAGATGGACATTAGCAGGAGATGGCTTTCTATGTTACAAGCAAAAATCAACAAGCCACTGGTCATAGAAACATGGCCTTTAAATTGTCATGTAAACTTCCATATGATTAAAGGCTCAAGGAGCTATTTTAGAGTAATGGAATTGTACTAGCATCTGGACCATGGGTAAATAGTACTAATGTATTAATGGAGTCCCTTTAGAATGAATATATGTCTTTATCTGGTCCTACTAGCAAATAGACAGAGGGATGTAAAAAAATAAATTAAATGTAGGATGTATATAAGCTAAGGCTTAAACAAAGAAAGGATTTGCTTATGAACCCTCTTAAAAGTGAGTGCTCTTACTAGAAGTAAAAGCAAATCAAGATCAAGATGGCAGAGAATTTGCGGGAACATATTTAAGAATTCCTCTTTCCCAAATAACCTTCAGAATCCTCAGGTGTGAAAATCATGGGAGGCCAGCTAACATCTGACTCAAATGAATTCAGGACAGAAGCTTAACCTTGACATTTTGCTATGCCTAGGTCTCAGCTCTTCATTTTCTAAGATTTAGGAAATAGAACCCACACAAAAAGAAAGTACACAAGCAAAAGTGAGCTAGTCAAAGTATTTAAAATAAGCAGAAAAAGTACAGTAAGCTCAACAACATGGTTCCTGTCTCAATAGCAGCTACATTTATACCATTTGCCTCAAAAAGCCCTTCTCATGCCACATTGAATATTCAAATGCTCGCCGTCATTTAAATGTTTGAAGTGTCAAAAAGCTCACCAAAACGACAGCTGGAGGAAGAGATGATGCAAGTTTCAAAATGAAATTTGGATAAGGATAATATGCTCAACATTACTTAACCCATACCAAATCAGTAGGCAACCGCAGGGAAGATTGAGTCTTGTCCCTATGAGACTGTCCAGGGAAGATTTCAAAGCAGGAATCCAGAACTATGAAAGATGGGTGACTCTGAATCTGGTAAGGAAAGATCATTCTAGATTACACTCAGAGGATCCCTTGTAAAAGATGTTCAGAAATATTTTCTTTAAAACAAAAGATTTATGCTGTGTGTGTGTGTATATGTGTGTGTGTGTCCATACATACATGTGTACAGGTGCCTGCAGTGGTCAGAAGAAGGTGTTTGTGAACTACTGAACTTGGGTGCTCAGAACCAAACTCTTAAACTGTCTGTGCACTGGTAGTGGGACCAGTATCTGTCCTTGGTGCATGAGCTGGCTTTCTGGAGCCCATTGCCTATGGTAGGAAGGGGTCTTGGTCCTGTTTCAACTTCATAAGCCAGGTTTTGTTTACTCCCCACAGGAGGCCTTACTGTTTCTGAAGAATGAATGGAAGGTGAATTAGGTGGGTGTAGCAGGAGGAGGGGAGGGAGGAAGAACTGTGGTTGGTATGCAAAATGAAATTTAAAAATTAAAAAACATAAAACTGTAATGAGACATTATTTAAACCCATAAGGTCAGAGGAGCATTTTTAAAAGACTAATAGTCCCAAGAACCTGTTTAGTATACAAAACTAAGAAGTCAGGGCTGGAGAGACTGTTCAGCAGTTAAGAACACCGGCTACTCTTCCAAAGTACCTGGGTTTGAATCTCAGCATCCACATGACAGCTCACAATTGTGTGTAATTCTAGCTGAAGGGGATCTAATACCTTCTTCTGTATTTCTAGGTCAATAGGCACAACGACATTTATACAAGCAAAACACTCATACCTATAAAATAATGAGTTAATTAATTTAAATTTTTATTAAAAACTCTGAAATGTTAGTGGGAATCTAATTTTATGCAAACCCTGTGAGAAATAGCTTAGAAGTATATAAAAGGTGGGTTTAGTAATACGCACAGAAATCAGAAAGAAGGAAATAGAAAGAAAAGCCAACAGTTTTAGCCTATGAGAAATCCCTCAGAACTTAGGAAATCTCACTTCTAAGCTTAACTACTGGACTCCAATTGTGGTCCCCACCTAACGGTGATGATCTGAAGCATACTATTTTACACTTCTAGTTACTATTTTGTTTTCATATCCAAAATATAGTTGAATAGTAAAATTTGTAAGATCTTTAGGAAGACTTAATGAAATCATACAGGCTAATGAACCATTCACTTGCTTTGCACGCTCAGTTGAGAGATTCCTGAGAAGCCAAGAGAGCTCTCCACTCTAGAACATGTGCCGCCGAGAGTGCCACCTGAGTCAGGAGCACAGAGCTGCCATGCTCCCCTTTCCATTCACCAGAACATTAGCATTTGTTCAGTGCAATGCTCTACACAGCTATTCTTTGTAGCTGCTTCCCTGAGAAAGGAGTTCAAGACATCTGTAATTTCGAGTGTGTCCCAGTTTCCTCTGCTCACACATTGAAGGAAGCTGTGTGATATTTGAGACTCCATCTCGTTAAAAAATCTACTATATCTTTTTTTGGGGGGGATTCAGTGACTTTCACATAATTTGTTGGATTTAAGCAAAGCTTTCCATTAAAGCTTTAGTTGCTAAAGTGGGAAAACATTTTATTAAGCAATATTTCTCTAAACCGGAACTGTGTGTTTATTGCCTGAGGATATTGTCATAAATCATCACAGATTAATGCCATGAAACAAGGGAAATTACTAGAAATTCTGGATAGTCTGACATTCTCTAAGTCCGTGCTCCCTTTGGGACATTCACTACATAGAACTTAGTTTCTTCTTTTTTCCAGCTTAAGGTGGATGTCCTGGCATTCTCGCGTGTCACTTCTTCTTGTCAGTCTCTTCCAGCACCTTTGTGCTGCCTTTCTTAGTGAGTGCTTTGCTTCCCTTTGTCTTTTCATTTAGGGAAACAACAGTGGCCTGTAGTAAATTACTGCATTACAAACCCCTTCATTACAGTCTGTAGAAGTATTTTATTCCAAGATAAGATAACACTGACAAACTCCAAGGAAGAGTGACTGATCTGGTTGAAGGCTATTTGCCTCTGCACAGTGTTATAGGAGGTCCTCTTCTTGGAGTGCTTTTCCTGGGAATTAGGTGCCCCAGACATTTTCTCTTATAGAGCTTGGGTTGGTTCAGAGAGTTTCCTTGTTTGTCTGCCTTGGAGAATCAAATTATTTGAAGTAAACATACTTAGAACACTGGCACTATAAAAGTAAAATTACTTTGTAGTAACTCCATTCAGTATCAGTACACGTGAGAGAAGCCTTCAGCATTACACTGCCTCTGGCGATTGCTTAAGGCTCTCACTGAGATATCCTCATGCAATATAACAGGTAAAACAACATAAATGCCTGCCAATCTTCTGTCCACGTGAGGTGAAATGTTCTTTCCTGGAAACTGTGAAGGGTACACTTGACCTACAAAAGCTACTATTCTAAACTAAGAGAAGATTCATATTCATAGAAAAAAGAAATGTTGGTCTAGAAGTTGCTTAAAGGACACTCTCCTCCTAAAACTACTCAGCTAATGAGTAAGAAAATCTATCTACAGGAAGGATTGGGTTAAATAAGGTCCTGTACCCAGTCAGAGACAGTCCTGCTAGCACATTCCAAATTCACTGGAGTAAGGTTGATACTTCTTTGCTGTTCCTCTATTTTGAGTTTCTCACACTGACTGATACATAAGAAGAGAATTCCCATTATTTATTGTAATGAATGCTAAATGTTGCATTTTCTGCACTGTCATAATAAAGAAAACAATATAATAAAATCATGTGTATTTCTATTCAAAAGTTGGGGAGATCACAAAGATAACAAAAACAAATGCAAAAACTCAGGACCAATAAGTGAAAAAAAATTTCAGTAATGTTTCTATTATCATGATAACAGTGTATGGTTTTGCTGTAATCTTTACAACTGTATAAATACAGAGTACTTGAGTGTCCTTCCCAATACATGAATGTACAACTGATAAGAAAATGTAAATAGGTAAGTCAAAGTATTTTCATCTGTCTTTTAACTTGACTTGCTCATTTTTGATTGAGTTAAACAGCAATGGATGCTCAGTTTCTTGCTTCATGTAATCCATTGGAGGAAACAAAAATTTCATGGACTCCGAGGAAGTCAGAAGCCTTGCAGTTCTCAAAAAGGTATTATTCTCCATGACTCTGCAATAACAATGACATTTATTAGGCCTGCGGATTTGTAATTAAAATGCACTTTCGATGATGAAAAGTGAAAGAGAGACAGAGTTAAAATCCTTACCTCCTCTTTGCATAAAAATGATTTGAGGATTTGTTCAATGGCAGATTCTGTTTCCTAGGCAGGTCTGTAGTTTCTGTCTTCTAATAAGTGTCCAGTAATGCTGAAATTTTTAGAGTATGACCCAAGTCTCGGTTACTGAAGTAGATGTTTCCACAATGAAGTAAAAAGGTGCACAAAACATTTGGTGATCATTGAAATGAAAACTTCTAATAGCTGATGTAGCAAATATATCAGTATGGCTCATGACTACAACCGTATGACGCGTTTACATTTGTAGAAGTTAAACTTCCGGTCCTGAATGAGATAACCCACGTTCCCCTATCCCATTACCCTTTCTGTATCCAGATATCTTCATGAAGCCAGATTTCTCATCTTCCTTGTCTTCAGGCATTCATTCTTGAAATTTGTGTTTCTCAAATCCCTTTTCTTACCCTTAAAATATATTTAAATTATTACCCTGACTCTTTCCAGGTTTATAACACAGAAAGTATCTTTCTGAGAGCCTTAGAATACTGCTGGAGACAGTATCACTGAAGGGATCTGAGGAAGGGAGGAGCCTAATCTCTGGACTGCAGTTTATGAGCACAGATGATGTTACCAGGAAAGAAAAGAAATCATTGTAAATTGTCTTTGCCAAGGATACCAACTTTCATTTGCTCACCCTAAAAACCTCCAAGGGTCTGAGCTGCGTCATCTTTATTATTTTTACTGGCCTCATTAGCATCTTCTGGGAAACATCATCATGACATCAGCTTTTGTCACTTTAAACATGCTCACAGCTGTCAGTTGCACTTGATGGAAGAAACCACAGGCAGACTGTCATTTATATTAATTTTGTTTCCTTCTTAGACAGAAAATACGACCTCTCTAATTCGGAACTTATTTTATGCACAGGAGTGCCTGGCATGTCATTGCAATATTCTACTTACACATGGCATTGGGATCCTGTTTGTGTTATGATCCAAAAGTACTGTTATATTGAAATTAGCTGCTTTGTATACAAGTCAAAGTAACCAATCTATAAATTCTTATTGATGTATGTATCTCTTTGTATGTCACGAGGAAACTTACTTAGAAGAAGTATTGTTCACATAAGATAAGACTGTGAAACTCTTTTATTTCCCAATATATATGCTACTGTGTGGTCGTTTGATTAGGAATTGCCACATAGGCTAATCTGTGTGAATGCTTGGCACGTAGTTGGTGGCATTACTAGGAGACGTGGTCTCATTGGAGTAGGTGTGGCTTTGTTGGAGAAACTGTGTAACTGTGGGGGTGGGTTTGGGGATCTTATATGTGCAAACTGTCCCTGTATGGGACACAGTTGCTTCTTCTGCCTAGGGATCAATATGTGGAGCTTTCAGCTCCTTCTCCAGCACCATGTCCGCCTGCGTGCTTCAAAGACGATAATGGACTAAACCTCAGAAACTGTAAACCAGTCTTGAAGAAATGTTTTCCTTTATAAGAGTTGCAATGGTCATGGTGTCTCTTCACAGCAATCAAAACCCTAATCAGGACATACTGTTAGTAATCAAGTGCTTATTATGATTATTAGATAATGTGTACATCTTATATTCATTAGTAAATTTCGTAAGACCACTAGCACTGTGTATATACCACAGCTTCACGGTACTATTCACTGTGTCCCTTGAGACGACTGTGCCTATTATTTTCATTTTAGGTGTAAATGGACTTGCATACAGAGGGCTTCCATAGCTCATCTAAACATAGCTAATATCATACTGATAATTTGTTCTGAATTTTTAACCTAAAAATTTATTTCTATAGTCTGAGAGATTAAGTGTCTTATATTTTATGAGAAAAGTAGCAATTTAACATCTTTTTACAATGATTTCAAATTAGTCTCAAATGTAAGATTTCAGAATTTCAACCAGACCCATATCTGTACTTCATTGTGTATGTTATTTGTTTTTAATAATGACAAAGGACTAATTAAAATTGAAAGATATCTTGGATTTATGTCAGTCCTTTAAGTGTTGCTGTTGGTTATCAAATAACTGATGAATGAATACTAAATTATTACGATCACATTAGGGCATCAATGTGTAAAGCAAAATAAATTTTGCATAATTTCTCTATAGAAATATATATATATATATATATACGTTATACAAATTAACAATATATGATACATGTCACACAAATCATATATTATAAATATACACTGTAACTGAGTGTAGTAAGGAGGAGAGGGCTGCATTCCTGGCGCCTGGTTAGCTTATACCCGAAATAATTATACAGAAACTGTATTCATTAAATGACTGCCTGGCCCATTAGTTCTAGCCTCTTCTTGGCCAACTCTTACATCTTAAACTAACCCATATCTAGTAATCCGTGTATCACCATGATGATGTGGCTTACCGGAATGAGTTTAACCAGTGCCCATCTTGGGCCTGAGAAACATGGCATCTGCCACATTGCCTTCTCTCTCCCAGCCTTCCTTTTTGTCTACTCTGCCCACTTAAGTGCTGCCCTATCAAAAGGCCAAGGCAGTCTCTTTATTTAACCAATGAAAGCAACAGAAATACAGAAGGACCTCCTACACCAATTAAGATTATGAGTCATTGGTATAAATGCTGTTCTACACTACAAGGTGTAAAGTTCACTAATTGATTTACAGTTTGCTTTTGTACCTCTTTCCCCATGTTACATGAACGAGACACAAAGAATAGTCATGTCATTTCATTTAGATGTAAATCACACAATAACATTTTATTCAAAATTGTATTATGGCAAAATCATGGCAAATATCTATCTATCTATCTATCGATAGATAGATAGATATGTGGTATGATCAAGATAAGGTTCACTGATGTAGAAAGATCAGCCATGTGTGGGTGAAAGCCTACCCATGGGCCAGGTCCTGGACTGAATAAAGTGGTGCAAAAAAGCACCAGGCTTTATTCTTCTACCTCTTGACTGCAGAATTCAATGCAACCAACTACTTCAAACTCTTGCTACTATGTCATCTGCATCATGATGGATGGTACCCTCTCACTGTGAGCCATCATAATCTTTTCCTTCCTTAACTTGTTTTGTATGAGTATTTTATCAGACCAACAAGACAAGTAACTAAGGCTCATTTTAGAAGGTAGCTTGGGTATTTCTCATAAGGGTGAATACCGATTAGTCATAGGATCTAGGAATTACACACTTGTTTATTTACCTAATATTTTGGAAAAAAAATATGTTCATAGAAAAACGTTTACACAAATGTTTGCCTGTCTATATAAAAGTTACCTCCTCTGGGTGAATTAGCAAACAAATGCTGTATCTATTACATGGGATATTCTTTAGTAAATGTTAATGACTCTCAAATTACATAACAACATAAAAGTAATTTTGATGAATCTTCTTGACAAAAAGAAGAAAGTCTAAATTTGACTCCAATCATTTGACACGCTGTAAAAGGAATAAATATAGTGGTACTAAAACCTCCAGTGGTTGCCAGACTTCAAGATGAGGGTGTTAGGCAGGCTTAGTGAAGCAGAGAGGATTTTTAGGGCAGCGAAACTATCTTCTGTTGTACTGTAATGGTGACCACAAATAGTATATATTATAAAAAACCCATGGAGTGTGCAGAACACAAAATAAACCTTAAGGGACACAGCTGTCCTAGCTTCATTTCTATTGCTGCAACAAATACTTAACAAAAAGAAACAGAGGGAAGGAAAGATTATAACTGCACATTGCAATCCATCATTTCAAAGCAGGAAACCACATCACAACTGCAAGCAAGAGAGAGTAAATGTACCTATGATCCAGTTCTATGCAGTCCAGGTCACCCAGCCAAGTCAATGACAATGGGCTTGATCTTTCTATAGTAGGTAAAGGTGAAGATAATTCCCTAGAGACTTGCCTGCAGGCCTACCTGAGCTACAGTGTTCTCCATGAACACTGTCTTTCTGGGTGATTCTGGATTGTGTCAAGAAGACAACTGAAACTAACTGGCACAATAGTGGACTTTTAAGAAAATTATCAACATTTTATTTTCCTATTGAAGCAAATTTAATAAAATGATTCAAAATATAAATGATGAGGATGGTTTTACATACTTGTAAATGTGTATAGAACTTTTCTAGTATTTCTTTTCAAGTATTCAGGAAATCTCAATTTTGTTAAATAATATCAGGTCAGAAAGTTTTCGAAACTAGTAGAATTAAAAATGGCATTATTGACTATGTTGGTATGAATGAAAATGGCCCCTATAGTCTAAAGATATAAGTACTTTGTTTCCAGTTGGTGGAACAGTTTGTGAAGGATTGAGAGGTATAGCCTTGTTAGAATAAGTGTGGCCTTTTTAGGAGAGGTGTCTCAGTAGGGGTGGACTTTGAGATATCAAATGCCAAGCCTTAGTCCTCTGTGCCTTCTGCCTCTCTATCAGGAATTAATGCTCTCAGTTTGAGCTGCCGTGCTGTGCTTTCCTGTTGCCTATTATAAGGACCATGGGCTAACTGTACAAAACTGTAAATGGGTCCTTAATTAAGCTTCCTTCTATAACATTTGCTTTGGCTTCTTTCTTCACAGAACCAGAACAGAAACATAGACATTGCCATATATTTTCTAATTTTATATGAATCAAGTCAAATTCTCAGTGCAAACCTAACTACTAAGAATTCTATCATCTCTAGGTTATGAACAGATAAAAGTCCTTGGCTTGGGTAACCACCCTAATAGATATTCATACATGCACAGGCACATCACACACACACACACACACACACACACACACTACACTAAAATATTTTATATTTTCATATTGAATGGGTAAGATGGGTTAAACTGCTCTAACATCTATATAAGTTAGCTTTTTTTCAAAGAAATTTAAGTATCACTGCTAGGATGCTTAAGTCTGAAATAAGAAAAAAGGCAAACAATGTATTTATGAACATAATCTTCACAGTCAAGCATACTTGGTCTAACGAGTGAACTTCATATGACCTGTAGTTAATGTCCCACTTAGTCATATCCATTATGAAATTCCTATCTTTATGAACAAAACAGAGATAGCAATATACCTCACTTATGTGACATTGAGCAGCGTAAATACTTTTAAAACTAAACATACTTTCTGATATTGTGAAATACCCCAATGATTAACATTAGACATGTTCCTGATAATTTGACAAAAATTTAATTTCACTATATATTAAAGTTTAAACTTAATGCCCCAGTAACTGTTCTTTACCTTAAGTGGAGAGAATAAATGATTAGGTTGGATATTTTCCTTTAATATATATTAACTGGGTAATTTTCAGTGTATCTGTTATTTATGTCTCTGTTATACAACCGTGTACACTATTCCTTGATTGTTCCTTGACTACAATGACTAATTTCAACTAATGCTATAATGTTATAATGCTATGATGTTTCTTTACATTTATTAAAATGAATAGATAGGTAATTGATAGTAGATAGATTATAGATTTTTTTTAAAAGTTATTTTCTCTCCTTTTCCTTCCTCCCTTCATGAAAAGTCAGTTTGGTAGGAAAACAAAATATGAGTTTATAGGTGAAAGTTGGAAAATATTTCATATTTTTTTCACTTTTCAAAAAAGTCACTTAGAAGGCACATATTAGATAAAGAAATCAACTCTCAGTGTCTTCAGCAATTTAAAAGTATAATGATCAAAGCAGGAACATTTTGCAAGATCATTTTTATGTTATTGCACAATTACAATAAAATGACTTGAACATGGTATGAAAAGCATATTGTTCAATATAAAATATCATCACATCCCTGACGTTATGAGAGGAACTAAAAGCAAATTTCTTTCTATGAAATTCTTTAGATTAATAATCAGAGCCAACATATGAGCCAGCATTCATCTGGGGAAGAAGGCATGTTTCACATTGTTTTCATTTTTCTCCCGTATTATGAGCTGTGTATAGATTCAATTGTCATTTTAATTAAGCAAAATAGTGACAGAAAGGATATTGGCAGCATTAGTGTTTGACAGAACTGAAAAAATAAGAATGCTCTGAGCCTCTGAAATTAATGCAACCTGTACTGATAAATAAATAAAATATATGTTTTAAAAGTAAGCATTTTAAATACTCTGAGCTATGTTCTGTAGATCACTTCTAACAAGACAGGTTTAGCTCTAAAAAACTTTTAGAACTAATTATAATTTTTAACTTGGAATGAGACTGCTACAGTAAAAATACATTTCAAGTTCAAAATCAGGGCAATTACGTATCCTGATATTAATAGCTAAAGTGTGAACTCAGTATGATCTACAAGATGGCTATTATGACCACTACTGCTTTAAAAAAAAGTAGCAGGCAATAGATTCTGAAGTCACTAAGTGAAGTTCTTTTATTAACGGTTGTTTTGTTTTGGTTTGGTTTTTCTAGACAGGGTTTCTCTGTGTAGACTTGGAGCCTGTCCTGGCACTAGCTCTATAGACCAGGCTGGCCTGGAACTCAAAGAGATCCATGTGCCTCTCCCTCCTCTCCCTCGTGAGTGTTGGGATTAAAGGTTTGTGCCACCCCTTCCTGGACTCTTTTGCAAAATTATGTTGTATGTCTCTAAACAGAATGGAGAGTTCATATTTCAGATATATGTTCCTTAAATCCATTGTCAACTTAATTTGCATATTTTATTAATCGGTGATTAAACCATGAATCTTTCGCACAGCTGTAGTAAGAGGCCTGTATCACTGTCCTAAAGAATGGTAGAATAAAGAGAAAAGAAAATGCCAATAACTAGTACCATACATTACAACTTAGAACAAAGAAAACTTTATTTATAAAAATTCTTAAGTAGATGATGATTTCAGCAATAGAGTAGGCAGATTTCTTTCCAAAGACCTTAAGAGTTACAGTGTAAATTTAATACTAACTTGCTGAATATCTATAATATCACTGTATATTTTATAAATTCTAAATTAAGGGATTATGTCTAAGAACTTGTTTAAACTATTGTAGGGTCTAATGTCAAAGTACCTGCTGAGAGTAAAGGATGATTTGCAATTAGGAAATCAAAGAATAAGCCAATGTTTACACTTTAATTACCAAGCACAAAAGTTAATAGGCTTGCCACGTTTATATGATCCTTTTACATGCTTCCATATGTACAAGTTGAATGGGAGAAGTCCTTGGAATATCAAGTATGAGACTTAAGAAATCAAAATGCAAAGCAAATATAAGCATAATTTAGCTTACTTTGGTCCCCTAAGACCCTCAACTGTGTTCTTTGATCATAAGCTACAAAACTAATCATAATTATGTAGTTAATTAAAATTATGACACAGGAGAGACATTTTTAATAGATTTGTCTTCACACTGAATTTATCTCTGCTTCATAACTTCTGAGCTATTTGGTTGTTCCGCCTCAACCTAAATTCCGCACAACCAGTCCCTGTCCATACTATGAACCAAGTGCCTACATGTCAATAAAAACAGATTGGCAGGGAGATCCTGACAGGCTAAGGAATATAGCATTGCAAAAACATGTTACCTGGATGCAGCTTCTTCCAGTTGCTTCTTTACTGCACAGAGTTATCTTCCTTTATGATTCTCTCCTAATTAAAGACAACTTTTCACTTTGTTGGCAACTACCAGCATTCCTCGATTGTCATTTGAGGCAGTGCATGCTGAGTGGAGTGTATGAGTTCTGTGTCTTCTGTAATGAATTATTTAAAAATGACTAGGAAGGTTTAAGCCCATGTAACTTTACTCTGAGTAGATTAATTTCAAAATGTACTTGGAATGAAAAATGCACAGTGATGTATATGTATACATACATGTAGATATATCTATGTTTATTCATTTGAATAACCTGCTAGATTACTGATGATTTATATAAGACATCAATAATGTCTTCATGTAAATTTAAAACTAATGCCCAAAGGTCTATTCACAGATTTTCTTTTAACTTCATCAAATTAAAACAAGTAATAAATATCCTTCAACTAGATATTCAATACAAAGTGATAAATGATAGAAAACATTATAAAATATTATCCAAAATACCATTAAAACTTATTGATAGACTAAGATATAACATATAGTTTTTGCAGTGTGATGCAATACTTGCTATTGGCTATATACTATAATATGGGATTGGACAAGAAGAAATATGGAAGTGGACCAGTGCAAAATGATTCATTATGAAAATAAGAACATTAAAATCTTTTCTACATTAATATGAATTGCCATCAATTGTACATACGTTTAGTAAAGATGCATTACCCTACAAATAATAAAAACTCCTGAGAACATTTGCCATATAGGAAGAAGGTCACAAGATCAGCATCTCCTAAACGGACTTGGGATTTATAAAGAAAATTTTAGATCTTTCTTTGTAAGATTTATTATTTAATTGATTTTTCTGGTTAGATGTTGTTTTTTCAAGCAATATTTTAATGACAATAATGTGAAAGCCAATAACATAAGTTGTTTTTGTTGAGCATTAAATAGAATAAATAGTGCTTTGTGATGTTTATTTATTTATTTTTTGAGATGATAATATAATTACCTCACAACATACTTTCCTTTCTTACTTCCAAACCCAGTTATATACCCCTCCTTCCTCTCTTTCAAATCCCTGCCCTATTTCTTCATTAATTGTTGCTCCATGAATATATGCTTATGCATATACATATTATTAAATATAACCTCCTATGACTGGATAGTACTTGAATTAATGTTTTCATTTTTGTCCATATGTAACATGCAAATCCATTACCAGAGAACACACAAATAAGGTGTCATTTCTCCTTTTAAAATAAAATTAAGAAAAAGTTAAAGCACAGTAAAATTTTCCACTTGATTGCTGCTCCCTCTTCAAACGCTAAAATAAGGCCAAACACTTGTTGAAATAAGACGCTGCATAAAATATCTATCACCTTTTTGTAGTTAAAAATAGCATAAAGTAAGCTACTGCATTATGTTGCAGTCCTGAAAAGCTGAAGGTCCTCAGAGTCACCAGGTGACAGACATGGGAAGGAAAGCATGCTGGGAAGCCCTTCCTGGGCATCTGTTTACTTGCATTTTCCATCTTGGAAAATCATTCTAGTATTTATTGACTCATGGTCCCTCCCCCATCTTCAGATCCTGCATAGAAGGCCAGGCTCTCACACAACAGTGTTCCATGTAAGTTATTTTTCTAATTGCTTTTCTTTTCTTCGAAAGTTTAATTGAAAGCAAAGCAAAAACTAAAAAAAAAATGATAATTTGGAGACCGTTTCACAATAAATACCTATAAAAAAGAATTACATACAACGAAAATGCACAGGAATGTAGGAGAAACTAGTATTATGCAATCTTGTAAAATACAATTTGCTGTTATAAATCCTCGTGACCTGGCTGTATTCAGAGATAGCACTGAACTGCTTGTCATTTCTGTACCTGCTGCTTTTCACTGCCTGTGCCAATCTGGAAAGCTGAGTCTGAGGTTCTGAATAAACACACAGTAAATGAAGTATTTTCTCACAGTGTCCTGGAGAGTAATACAGTTTGCAGAAACAGAAGTTTTAAATAGCATGCTGTGTTGAGCATTTCATGTGATACCTGTTCTCCGTTCAGTAATATTGTCACACTTGAATATGCAACAGAATGTCTGATCACTCACTTTCTCAAATACAGTCTCTCAAGTCCCATTTTGAGCCTTTGCTCAGCTGGTTAAAAGACAAGGCTCTAGTGTTTGAACAAGGGGTATTGATAAACACAGATTCCTCCTTGATATTTTTCCATTAGTAAATATCATTTCAAGTGTTATAGCAGCAGGTAGAATGAAATATAGTAATTGAATCCAAGTAGAAAAAAATCCCTTGTCTAAACAGAGATGATGCACTTTCAATTTCTCGCTTCAATTAATTGTGGTATTATGTGTATTAGAATAACACAAGATGATCACACATGATGTCTGAGTGAGTTTCAAATAGAAAAAAGTAAAAAAAAGAATTCAGACATAGTGTGGAAATCAATGATATTGACATTAAATATTGGCATACAATAAAATGTGTGGTTCTTTAAAAATTAAGTCAAAAAGATGTGTCAATACAACCATGTTGCCTCTACTCCTCAATTCATTCATCTGGCTTCTGTTTGCATTATCCACAACTTTTGTAACTTTTAGGCATTAACAAACTTAAATTCAATTTCTGAATATACTATTTTACCACCAGACAGTTTATCGTCTTCATAATATTTTTGCATACTAATTCTAGACATGCACTTTCATGGGCATCTGCCAGGCTAATCTAATGAGGCTCAAAATGCTGTTTTCACTAATGTATAAATAGTACAGCAGGATTCAAATTCATAGCAGACAATATTTCTGTTCCTAGAGCAGTACTAGCTGAGAACAAGATGGAGCTCCATTTATAGATTTGTTTCAATTTGACAACGAGGCAGAATAGGGGAAACAACATAAATGGCAAGTTTTACTAATTTTGACCAAAAGTGAAATCACTGACCAAGAAAATTGAGCTCAAAACTGCATCAATCTGAGAGTTTTGTGCCTGTTAACGGTGAATCTGTTTTGCTTCCACACAAGTAGTGATGGCCAATATCACAAGGAGATTTAGCAAGTCTTCTTATTAGCATTTCAATCTTTCTCTGTTAAAATTTATGATTTGTACGGTCTGTGGGTGCAGAATTCAAAGAAAGTAACATTAGTGTATATGAAACTGTCAATGCGTTGGCAACTTCTGTTCCAAGCTCAGAGATTCTCATTTAACACATTCATCTATTTGTCAATCATTAATACCTGTCAAGCACTGTTAGAATAACAGGTAATAACAGGTATAGGACGCAAATCCTAAGAAAAGAAAAAATAATGTAGAAAAGACACATTTTCACGAGGTAAAAAAATACTGTAAGATTCAGCATAAAGGAATAGAGATATTTTAAGTTAAATGTTTTATCAGTCAAACCATATCCAGAAGCAGACAGTTGACTGAAGTTCTAAAGTATCTTACAGAAGAGTGAAAAGACACTAAATGATGGATTAGCTCAGCAGGTAGGATATTATCAAAGAGACCAGAGTGATTATATATATGTATATATACCTATACATGCACACACATATGTATATATAATGTAAACACACACATATAAATTACTTTGCACCACAAAGTACTTTATAACAAAAGTAATTGTTAAATATATATCAGAAAATGTAAATTTAAAATATATATGTTTTAAACATCATGCAAAATTGTCCTTTACCTTTGAATAACAATAATTCAGTATGATCAAGCTTGATATTTGAGCCCTCTCAGAAGGAATAGAAAGTTTGTGTTTATTAAGAATGTAAGTAATGGTTATTCTGCATAGTTAGCATCATACTCTGTGTTAACCAAAACATGCTTTATCCCACTGAACTTTAAAATAAAATATTTTAGAAACAACTGACATAATCAATATGCACAGTCCTAGATATGGATATTACTAGAGCTCTCAGCTGATCTACAGGATAAATTCACATGTCTAATATTTTCTATCACCAACCATACCAGATTATAATGTTTACCAAACAAATTTTCCATGTTACTTCTACCCCTAAGCTCCCTTGGTCAACACTACCAACTACACAATAAAATCTGCACTCATTTGCATAGCACAGAGCAGTTCTAAAATCTGCATGTGCTCTACATTCACTTCCTGTTGCATAATCTATGATAGAGAGCACTGCCAGTTTAATCTTGACAGATTGACAGAATCATCTATGATTAAATCTATAATTAAAGACTCTGGACTTGCCTGTGAGGGAAGTACTATTTGGACCTAGTGGATTATACGGGAAAAAAAAGAAAACAGAATATGAGGTTGGGAGGGGACAATGTGGGGAGAAATATTTGGGGTGAGCTGAAAGTGATAAATTAGGATATTATATTTATGCTTCATTTTATGCATGTATGACATTATCAAGAATAAAGGAGGTTTACTATCAAATTGATATAAAAGATAAAACAAAGAAGTGGATCCCTACACTTGTATCTTAGCCTAACTGCTGAGCTACAGGTTCTGGGAAGAGACCTCATTTCAGAAGTCAATGTGGAGAGGTCTGCAGGGATATATCAGTCATTAAGAACACTGACTGTTCTTCCAGAAACTTGGATTCCATTCCTAACACTCACCTCGTAACTCACAGCCATCTGTAATTCCAATTCGAGGGAATCCAATGCCCCCAACTGGCCTCCCATGTAGATAACACACATGTGGTATGCAGACATGCACCTACACACATAAATAAAATAAAATATATATGTTGAGGAAAGATCAAAGAAAGACATTCAATGTCACCCCTGGCTTTTATATATCTATATGCACCTATGCAACAATGTGTGCTAGTGCATGAACCCATATAATCCATAGAAGCACCACACAATTCATAAACACAGAAGAAATTTTAAAATCACTTAAAAGAAAAATATGCTATTATATTAATTTCCATTTTATGTCATAATAAATATGCCAAATTTCCCTGGCTGTTAGAGAAAGGAGCCATAATTTGTACTACATCAAAATTTTCAGGAATTAGTTCTATTATTTTATAAAATATGTCAAGGAACCCATGAAAATTATACTGATAGTATTAGACATTTTCATTCATTCGCTTCTGACTCATATTGCTGACATTAAAACTGTATCCTCCCAGAACACCGTGACAATATTTAACATTCAGACTTTGACAGTGAAGTGTGGTAGACAGATTTCTGGACAGCCAGAGATTAAAGAATAGATGTGCTTTACGGATTCTCTTAAATCTAAGCTCTCCCAGGATTTAAAGACTGCTGTCTTCAAACTTTTTACCACTTCTGGCTACAAGATTATACTTGCTTATTTTATGATTGATTTTAGTATACTGTGAAATTTTGTGCAAAAATGTTGTATCACCCCAAGCCTTTTATTGATATCAGTGGAAGTGTAGTCTTTTCTTTCAGGGTATGTAGCTGTAATTTTTTCCTTAGATTATCACTTCCTTTACTCTTAAATTGACTTTGAAATCAAGAACCAATGTAGTAACAAAATGAGAATATAAAAAGTAAGACTTTTGAATTATTAATATATATCTCCCTAGCTTTTATTCCTTCAGTTTTATGAAGAGAACAATGATTTGGTCAACTAATACTTTATCACTTTTGCTAATCTTTTAAAAAATGTAGCTTCCCTTTGGAGTTAGATATTTTCAAATACTTAGGAGCATATAACCACTTCAAGTACAGGTCACGTGCTGAATTAGAGTACTGAGCATTTTACAATGAGATCGCTTTATCCAATCAGTCTGTTTTACTTTGTATTCAATTTTCTAAGCCAGTTGATATTATTCTTTTTGTATATTCTCATATTTTTATTTGGAATCTATTAGATATTTTCTTTGACATTTCTTACCTCTCTATCAAATGAAGCATATCTTGAGTATTCATATCAATCAACATCTTAACAAACTTAAGATCACTTAGTGTGGCAAATAAGCCACAGTAATTTCTCAAAAAGAGTCTTTATAAGGATTGTTTTATGAATTATCATTTAGGAAAAGTCTTCCTGTTTTAATATACCTTGTATAAATTTGTATAAATTTGCTTATAACATGAATCTTCTCTAAACTTATTGCAACCTTTAAATTCCTGAAGGAAGAGGATTGCAGGAATGCTCACAGAGAACATAATTTTCACAGTACACTAAAATCTGAGCTCATTATATAGGTGATAAATATTGAAATATTTTAAGTACACTGTGACAAACATATTTTCATTTTAGAAAATGTTGTTTTATATTGGCTATGAAAAATGGAATAGATGGCTTAAAACTTAAAGAGATGTCATTTGCATATGAGCTGTAACTGATGGGTTGGTAGATTAATGACTAAAAGAGAAACAAAAAAGGAAACTGACAAAATAAATATATTTTTTTTAATTTTGTACAATTTTTTATTGATTTTTATTGAGCTCTACATTTTTCTCTGCTCCCCTCCCTGTCTCTCCCTTCCACTTTAACACTCATAAATACATATTCTTATATAAAAAGCAATGGAACTTTAAAGATAGAAACAACAGTAGGAAAAAACATCACAGGAAGTGTAGAAAACAGAAATAAAACGGGAAATGAAAACACATTTGAATTGCAATAATAGCCTCAAGCAGGTTGTTGGTGTACAAAATCAACAGTCAAGTACAGATATTGCTTACTCACTTGACACCTCACAAACCACGATTCTAAAAGTGAATGGATGAACTGATGAATGGTTCAACTAGCTGATAGCAATTCATCCTTGTGCCCTTTGTTTCTCTGAAGAGTTCATTCACTGGTTCATCAAATATTTATGCCAGGAGTTGCTTTAGGCATGGGGAGTATATTGAAACACCACAAAGCCACAGCTTTCGAGTTCTAAATTGCTGGATAACATGATGGCCAAAGTGCTCTGCCATTTGCTTTCACTGTACTCCCCAGAGAAAAACAATGCTTACTTGTGCTGATAAATGTTTGTAAAGAGAAGCTAACAGGGAGCTTACTTTGGTCCTTTAGTGCTGCAGCCCATTATCTCTCAGCTATGTGGCAATTATATTTTTATGCATCAAGAGGGGAAGAGACCTGGATCTGCAGTTAGACTTTTATGCAATGCTATTTACAGAAGTGCAATAAATATCCATCAATGGCATGATGTATGTAAAGACATCCATCAAAGGTTGAAAAAAGGAGAAGAAGACCCATGATTAATCGTTCATTCTTCAATTCCCCAAGTGGTGAAATAAATATTCTTCCGTTTAGCTACTGACACTTTTAGCATAAACAGTGGGCTATTTGTGGGTTCCAATTGTGTATGTTACTAATTCCAAGAGCAAAATAAAAATCCATCAATGACACACCAAGTAATTGGAAATACTTTGAAAGATTTGTCTAGAGATTTTATTTTCTCAAATTGCCTACTTAGGAAAGACTCTGCTCTGATTTGTTGATATGTCAGTTTCAGTAGAGAACTAGTTATGGGACAGGGTTTACACATGCACCTATACGACAATAAACTCAATATAATTCAGTTACTCACATGTCATTTATAGAAACTTTATCACAAAACAGCATTAAATGTCAAAAAAATTTACTGATTAAAGCAATACACTAAGATTATTGTTTAAAATTTGTGGATATTCATACTTGTAAGTACATACAATATGTAACCAAATGAATTTAGTTCCTTTGCTCTATAAATTGCATAAGAATGAGAAACCTTTTTTTTAAATTGAAAACCATTCAGTTTCTCAAGTTCATTCGGTCAAAGCGTGGTTTGAAGGTATCTGGCCAATTGTCATCATACCTGGCATCATATCAGCATGATCAATACTGACCAGCAAGAATATCTGTGACATGAAACTAGCTTGTGCCTACGTTAGACAGAAACATAAATGTCATCTCTACTGCTTCATCAGAGGTAACTAAACCATTTTTAATAAACTGAAATGCTAGCACCATTTGTTGAGTTATTTCTTCTTTCCGCTTTATATTTCTTGCTTCTTTGTCAAAAATCAAGTGTTCATAAGTGTGTGGATTAATATCTGGGCCTTTGATTCAGTTCCATTGGTATTCCTGTCTGTTTTTATGCCACTACTGGGCTGTTTTTAGTAAGGTAGCTCTGTAGTAGTATTTGAAGTCAGGTATTGGCATAACTGAATATGAACATGAAGAAGAATGAAAATATATTCATATATGTCACTATGCAGAAAACTCAATATAAATGGATCCAAAACCTCAACTTAAAGCCAGGCACATTGAATCTCATAGAAGAGAAAGAAAGAAGTAAACTTGAATGCACTGGCACAGGAGACCACTTCCTAAATATAACCCCAATAGCACAGACACTGAGAGAAACAAATGTATGGGACCTCCTGAAATTGAAAAGCTTTTGTAAAGCAAAGAAAATGGTCAACAAGACAAATAGGTGCCTACAAAATGGGACAAGATCTTCACCAACCCCACATCAGACAGAGGACTGATCTCCAAAATATACAAAGAACTCAAGAAATTGGTCATCAAAAGAACAAATTATCCAGTAAAAAAAATGGGGTACAGACTTAAATAGAGAATTCTCAAGAGAGGATTATAAAATGGCAGAAAGAAATGCTCAGCATCCTTAGCCCTCAGAGAAATACAAATCAAAACAATTCTGAGATTTCATCTTACACCTGTAACGATGGCCAAGATTAAAAACACTGATGACAACTTATGCTGGAGAGGATGTGGGATAAAGGGAACACACCTGCATTGCTGCTGGGAGTGCAAACTGGTACAGACCCTTTGGATATCAATATGGCAATTTCTCAAAATTAGGAAACAACCTTCCTCAAGACCCAGCAATACTACTTTTGGGGATATACCCAAAGAATGCTCAATCATATTACAAGGACATGTGTTCAACGATGTTCATAGCAACATCGTTTTTCATAGCCAGAACCTGAAAACAATCTAAATGCCCCCTCGACCAAAGAATGGCTAAGGAAAATGCAGTACATTTACACAATGGATTACCACACAGTAGAAAAATAATGACATCTTGAAATTTGTAGGCAAATGGATGGATCTAGAAAACATCAATATTGAGTGAGGTAATTCAGACCCAGAAAGACAAATATCATATGTGTTTCACTCTTAAATTGCTTTTAGACAATAAAACAAATAAAACAAGCCTAATATTCACAATCCCAGAGAACCTAGAAAACAATGAGAACACTAAGAGAGAAATATGTGGATCTAATCTACATGGGAAGTAGAAAAAGATAAGATCTTCTGAGTAAATTGGGAGCATGGGGACCTTGGAAGACAGTTGAAGAGGAGGGGAGGAGAAAGGAGGAGAGCAGCGAAAAATATATAGCTCAATAAAATCAATAAAAAATTAAAATAAAAAGAAATATTTTTTCTAAATACATGGAAACCTAAATGTACAATGATTTGACTTTTACTTCCAAATATTATATCACTTTTTAAGTTTGAATAAAAAATAATGTAGGTGGATTGAGGAAGATTACAAACAATGGATTACTGTAACTCATGTGAAGACAAGAAGTAAATTTTGAAGTTAAATAATTATCCTACTACAGTCTGTAAAAAATGTATTGTGTCCATTTAGTTTTTCTTACCAAGACTATCAGAATCAAAAGACTAAGTATTTAACTTTTGCTTTTCCATGATGATTATTTATTTTCAGCGAGGGATCCTGATTTCATAAATAAACAATGCCCGCAGAAATCTTTGACAGAAAAATATATGGTATAGACAATAATGATTGTAAATTTTAAAAATTATTTATCTTAAAATACTTTCTTTATCTAGATTTCTTCAAAATCATCTTAATTCTAGGATCTGCTGTCTTTAGGAAGAGTATAATATTCAGCTCCTACTTAAAGGGGAATAAAATAGTGTACAAAAAAAGAGAAAATGAAATCAATACAACAATATTTTCCTCTTTCCAGGCAACTTATAGCCTGCATACTGTATAAGCTCAAAAAACACCTAGCTAATGATGCAATCAACAGCTTAATTTTCAAGCTAGAGCATCAAAGTCCTATTTAGAAGTTACACACTGTTCAGTTTGGAGAACAGAATGCTTTTTTGAAGTCCCATAGGATTGATCACAATAATACCTAGTTAACTGTTATTAATCCTTGGATATGAACAAACCAGTTCTAGCATCCTTTCCCACATCTGTTCACTTATATGAAGATATGACTCCTCAGTTACACAAAGTAAAATTGGGTTGCATGTAAAACTAACCATGAGAAAGAACACATGTTTCATAAACAGAATACTAGAAAGGCATCATATGCAAAACTGTTTAATTGTTAAACTGGTGAGGCAGAAGACACATGTAGTACAAGTGTGCTATATGGAGATGTATATGCATGCATGGGTGCATACACAGAGAGAGGGCTTCCAACATGATTTCAAAAATAAGTACAATTGTGAAACCAACATACATAGTAGAAACATTATGGTTTTGGCTTTACCATGGATAGCTGTTGTGTAGGAGTCATTGGGATATATGGCTTGGGGACTGAGCCAGACAGATAAATGGCACATAGTTATAAGTCCAATTTTGTTTTGTTTTGAAGATTCCATAGACATTGGTTAGGTCTGGTGATGAAATTCAGTGGTAAATACTTTCTGTGGATGTACAATGCCATGATTTGTATACTTCAAGAGTGACAAAATAATAATATTAAATGAAAACAAAAATAAATATCACTAAGAATATGTGTTAGTCATATTTATATCAGTATGACAAAATATATAAGAAAACAACTTGTGACATATAATATTTGGGGGGCTTACCGTATCAGTGGTTACTTGAATCTAGTTTGTGGGGGCTGTAGTGAAGCAATAAATCATGGCACAGGGCTTAGTGGAAAAAATGATGCTGAATTCATAGTGGCCTGAAAGGGGAGGGGGGAGAAAGGCAATAAAGGGAGGAGAAAGAAGATATCAGGAAGGGAAAATGAGAACAGAGAGAGGAAGATGAGGGAAAGTCAAAAGAGGGGGAAGAGTACAGAGACATACAGAGGACAAGATATAGTCTTCAAAGTCACATTCCTAGTGAGACTTTTATCATCCAGGTGTCACTTGCAAATAGTCCATCCATCTTTAAGTTCATTAGTAGATGAATCTTTTAGATATGATAGTTACCTCATTATTCAAATACTTCTCAACAATGACACTAACCAGGAGACATGCTTTAACACATAAAAAATTTTGGCTTTTGCCTTTTGACTGCAAGTTCCTGGGCCAGCAAGGGGCCCTGATCCAGTGCCGGCAGATATATCTGGATGCCGGTAAGTGGGTTCCAGCCCATCCCTGAGGCTTTCTGGCCACTTAGGGCACCCCCTGTAAAGGCTTTTCTGCTTCTACCACCACAGCTTTTCCCTGGGCACCACTTTCCATCTGTGAGGTCGTAGGTTACCCCAAGCTCAGCCTGCTTCTGGGCTGAGGCTTTTGGGGAAGGGTGAGCCCAAGGCTACAGGGGTCCCCTTGTCCCACGGAGTGGAGTGGAGCAGAGCGGGCAACTTTCACTAAGCCGACCCATTTGACTGCGAGGTCCTGGGCCAGCAAGGGGCCCTGACCCAGTGCTGGCGGATCCACCCAGGCTGAGGGACCAAGTCACCAAGACTCTCCTGACCACATTTGAAGGAAGAGATGGGCAGGTGCCAATCCAAGAATTCATCCAACAACATGAAAAGCAACTTGATAACACCAGGATCCAGGGAGTGTGGAACAGGAAAACCTTAGCAACCTATCCCAGAAGAAGTAGAAGAAATTGACTTTAAATGTAACATTATGAGAGTGATAGAGACGTTTAAAGAAGAGGTGAAAAACTCCTTTAAAGAAAGGGATGAGAAAACTAACAAAAAGAAGAAATGAATAAATTCCTCAAAGATACCCTAGAAAACCAAGAAAAAGCAATCAAACAGGTGACAGATACAGTTGAAAACTTGAAAACTGAAAGGGAGGCAATGAAGAAAACACAAACTGAGAGATGGCAGGATATGGAATATCTGGATAAAAGAACAGGAAGCAAAGAGACAAGTATAACCAACAGAATACAAGAGATAGAAGAAAGAATCTCTGACACTGAAGATACAATAGAGAAAATAAACTAACTGATGGAAGAAAACAACAAATTCGAAACACAAATCATCCAGGAAATCTGGGACACCATGAAAAGACCAAACCTAAGAATAATAGGGGTAGAAGAAGAAGAATTCCACTCCAAATGCCCAGAAAATATATTCAACAAAATTATTGAAGAAAACTTTCCCAGCCTAAAGAAGGATATTCCTATGAAGGTTCAAGAAGCATACAGAACACCAAATAGACTAGATCAAAAAAAATCCCCTCGCCATATAATAATCAAAACACAAAGCATACAGAATAAAGAAAGAATATTAAGAGCCGCAAAGGAAAAAGGTCAAATAACATATAAGGGTAAACCTATCAAAATTACACCTGAATACTCTATGGAAACCATGAAAGCCAGAAGGTCGTGGATAGATGTGCTGCAGAAACTAAGAGACCCTGGATGGAAGCCCAGACTACTATACCCAGCAAATCTTTCTTTCACCATCGATGGGGAAAACAAGATATTCTAGGATAAAAACAAATGTAAGCAATATATAGCCACAAACACAGCCATACAGAAAGTAGTAGAAGGAAAGCCACAACTAAAGGAAGTAAACAACACCCATAATAACACACACATCTAACAACCCTACACCAGCTCAACTCAAAAAAGGGAGGCACACAAACCCTACCACCAAAAAGAAATTAACCGGAGTTAATAACCACTGGTCATTAATAACATTTAATATCAATGGACTCAACTCACCTACAAAAAGGCACAGGTTAAGAGAATGGATAAAAAAACAGGATCCAACATTCTGCTGTTTACAAGAAACACACCTCAACCAAAAAGACAGATATTATCTTGAGGTAAAGGGTTGGGAAAAGGTGTTTCAATCAAACGGCCCTAAGAAACAAGCAGGTGTGGCTATACTAATATCTAACAAAATCGACTTCAAACTAAAATCAATCAGAAGAGATCAGATGGACACTTCATACTCATAACAGGAAAGATTCATCAAGATGAAGTCTCAATTCTGAATCTCTATGTCCCTAATATAAAAGCACCCACATATGTAAAAGAAACACTCCTAGAACTCAAAGCACACATCAAACCCCACACACTAATAGTAGGAGATTTCAACACTCCTCTCTCACCAATGGATAGGTCAACCAGGCAGAAACTTACCAAAGAAATATAAGAACTAACAGATGTAATGAATCAAATGGATTTAATAGACATCTATAAAACACTCCACCCAAACAGGAAAGAATATACCTTCTTCTCAGCATCTCATGGAACCTTCTCAAAAATCGATCACATACTCGGTAACAAAGCAAACATCTACAGATACAAAAAAGTTGGAGTAACCACCTGTGTCTTATCGGATCACCATGGAGTAAAGTTAGAAAGTAACAACAATTACACCACCCAAAACCCTACAAACTCATGGAAACTGAACAGTCAACTACTGAAGCACTCCTGGGTCAAGGAAGACATAAAGAAAGAAATTAAAGTCTTCCTTGAATTCAACGAAAATAAAGAAACAACATACCCTACCGTTTGGGACACTATGAAAGCAGTACTAAGAGAAAGTTCATAAACTTAGTGCCCACACAAAGAAAATGGAGAAAGCACACATTAGTGACTTAACAGCACACCTGAAAGTTCTATAAAAAAAAGAAGCAGACTCACCCAGGAGGAGTAGAAGACTGGAAATAATCAAACTAGGGCTGAAATCAATAAAATAGAGACACAGAAACAATCCAAAAAAAACAATGAAACGAAGGGCTGGTTCCTTGAGAAAATCAACAAGATCAACAAACACTTATCCAAACTAATCAAAGGCAGAGAGAGAACACTCAAATTAACAAGATCAGAAATGAAAAGGGGACATAACAACAGACACTGAGGAAATTCAAAAAATCATTAGGTCTTACTACAAAAACCTGTATGCCACAAAATTGGAAAATGTACAAGAAATGGACAGATTTTAGAAAAATACCACATACTGAAATTAAATCAAGACCAGGTGAACAATTTAAGTAGACCTATTAGTCACGAGGAAATAGAAGATGTTATCTAAATCTTCCAAACCAAAAAAAGCACAGGACCAGATGGTTTTAATACAGAATTCTAGCAGAACTTCCAAGAAGAGCTAATACCTATACTCCTTAATGTGTTTCACATAATAGACACAGAAGGGTCAATGCCAAATTCTTTTTATGAAGAACACAAAGATGCAACCAAGAAAGAGAATTATAGATCAATCTCACTTATGAAAATTGATGCAAAAATTCTCAATAAAATACTGGCAAACAGAATCCAAGAACACATTTTAAAAAAATCATCCATTATGATCAAGTAGGCTTCATCCCAGAGATGCAGGGCTGGTTCAACATATGAAAATCTATCAATGTAATCCATCATATAAATAAACTGAAAGAAAAAACTATATGATCATTTCATTAGATGCTGAAAAAGCATTTGACAAAATTCAGCACCCTTTATGATAAAGGACTTGGAGAGATTAGGGATACAAGGAATATATCTAAGTATAATAAAAGCAATATATAGCAAGCCGACAGCTAACATCAAATTAAATGGCGAGAAACTCAAAGCGATTCCACTAAAATCAGGAACAAGACAAGGCTGTCCACTCTTGCCATATCTCTTTAATATAGTGCTTGAAGTCCTAGCAATAGCTATAAGACAAAATAAGGAGATCACGGGGATTCGAATTGGAAAGGAAGAAGCCAAACTGTCGTTATTTGCAGATGATATGATAGTGTACATAAGTGACCCCAAAACTTCTACCAAAGAACTTCTACAGCTGATAAATACCTTCAGCGAAGTGGCAGGAGACAAGATCAACTCAAAAATCAGTAGCCCTCCTGTACACAAAGGATAAAGAACTGAGAAGGAAATCAGAGAAACATCACCTTTCACGATAGCCACAAATAGCATAAAGTATCTTGGGGTAACACTAACCAAGGAAGTGAAAGTTCTATTTGACAAGAACTTTCAGACCTTGAAGAAAGAAATGAAGAGGATACCAGAAAATGGAAGTATCTCCCATGCTTTTGGATTGGTAGGATCAATATAGTAAAAATGGCAGTTCTACCAAATGCAATCTATATATTCAATGCAATCCCCAGCAAAATCACAACAAAATTCTTCACAGACCTTAAGAGAACAATAACTAACTTTTTGTGGAAAAACAAAAAGCCCAGAATAGCCAAAACAACCCTATACAATAAAGGAACTTCCAGAGGCATTACCATCCCTGACTTCAAACTCTATTACAGAGCTACAGTAATGAAAGCAGCTTGGTATTGGCATAAAAACAGAGACGTTGACCAATGGAATTGAATAGAAGACCCGGATATTAATCCACAAACCTATGAACACCTCATATTTGACTAAGAGGCTAAAATTATACAATGGAAGAATGAAAGCATTTTTAACAAATGATGCTGACATAACTGGATGTCAATATGTAGGAGAATGAAATTAGATCCTTATCTATCACCATGCACAAAACTGAAGTCCAAATGGATTAAAGACCTTAATATAAATTTAACCACACTGAACCTGATAGAAGAGAAAGTGGGCAGTGGGATGCAATACACAGCACAGGAGACCAATTCCTATGTATAACCCCAGTGGCACAGACAATAAGAGCATCAATGAACAAATGGGACCTCCTCAAACTGAGAAGCTTCTCTAAGGCAAAAGACACAGTCATTAAGACAAAAAGGCATTAAGACAAAAAGACAAAGGTCTAATCTCAAAAATATACAAAGAACTCAAGAAACTAGACATTAAAATTCTGAATACCCCAATTAAAAAATGGGTAATGATCTGAACAGAGAATTCTCAACAGAAGAAGTTTGAATGGCCAAAAGATACTTAAGGTCATGTTCAACTTCTTTAGCCATCAGGGAAATGCAAATCAAAACAATGTTGAGATACCATCTTACACCTGTCAGAATGGTTAAAATCAAAAACACCAACGATTGCCTATGCTGGAGAGGATGTGGAAGTAAGGGGAACTCTCATCCATTGCTGGTGGGATTGCAAACTTGTGAAACCTCTTTGGACATCAGGGTGGCAGTTTCTCAGGAAATTGGGAATCAACCTACCTCAGGATCAAGCAAAACCACTCTTGGGAATATACTCAAGAGAAGTCCAATCATACTACAAAAACATTTGTGCAACTATGTTCATAGCAGCATTATTTGTAATAGCCAGAACCTGGAAACAGCCTAGGTGCCCCTCAATGGAAGAATGGATCAAGAAAGTGTGGAATATATATACACATTAGAATACAACGCAGTGGTAAAAAACAATGACATCTTGAATTTTGCATGCAAGTGGATGGAAATAGAAAACGCTATCCTGAGTGAGGTAACCCAAACCCCAAAAGATTATTATGGTATGTACTCACTCATTAGTGGACCCTAGCCATAAAACAAAAGACACTAAGCTTATAGCTCACAAGCCCAGAGAAGCCAAATAGCAATGTGAACCCAAAGAAAAACATATATAGATCCTCCTGGAAATTGGAAGCAAACAAGATCGCCAGGGAAAAGTTGGAAGCATAGGGGTGGGGAAAGAGGTGGCGGTAGGAAGGGTGGGGCATTTGGACATGGGGAAGGAGAAGGGAGAAGGGAAGGACAGAGGAGAGCTTGTGGGAGTGGGAGGAAATGTGGAATTAGCCTTGTCCCATAGTTACCACCATAGAAATTTCGTCCGATGGATGGAGATAGAGACAGAGACCCACATTCACATCAGAGCAATGGACTGAGCTCCCAAGGTCCAGTCGAAGAGCAGAAGGTGGGAGAAGAAGAATAAGGAAGTTAGGACCGTGAAGGGCTGGTCCACCCACTGAGACAGTGTGCCTGAACTAATGGTAGCTCACCAAATCCAGCTGGACCAGGACTGAATGAGCATATGATTAAACCGGACTCTCTGAATGTGGCTGCCAATGGGGGCAGACTGGGAAGCCATCAACAATGACACTAGGACCTATCTCTTCTGCATGTATTATCTTTTTGGGAACCTAGTCTATTTGGATGCACACCTTCCTAGGCCGGGATGGAGAGGGAGGGCCTAGGACTTCCCATAGGGCAGGGTACCATGCCCTCTTTTAAGGAAGCAGGGGGAGGGAGGAGGAGTGGGGGGAAGTGGGATGGGACTGGGATAAGGGGAGTAAATGTAAATTTTTTTGAATGGACAGAAATAAAAGAATATGGAAACAAATTTTTGCTTTTCTAT
The DNA here is from genome assembly GCA_004026605.1 of Ondatra zibethicus. Classification (NCBI taxonomy): domain Eukaryota; kingdom Metazoa; phylum Chordata; class Mammalia; order Rodentia; family Cricetidae; genus Ondatra; species Ondatra zibethicus. The sequence goes on from PVIU01007541.1 coordinate 63,412, forward strand.
ACTATGACACTATGCTTCTAAGTTTCTTCTTCTATGCTCATATTATTTATTAGGATAGTCTTCAATGATGATGGCAGCTGGTTATTGGAGGCAAGTCTTTCTATCTTCTGTTATATTGTCATCACTATTGTCTTAAATAGAACTGTTCATCATATATAAAAATATTGAACAAATCATTATAAAATAAACTTACAAGATTTTGCAGAAATGTGGGCTAATCTAAATGTTGAGATCACATTTAAAGTATGACAAACGATAGTATTCAGTATGATAAGTATATTAAACATATTTCTTAGTTATGATATTGAAATGTTGTTTATGGACATGAGGACAGAAGCTCATCCATGCTCATTATAATATTCATAGTTGTTCACAATCACAGTCTTAACAAATATCCAGAAAGCAGAAAAAGAATGTTTATATTTGGTAGTTACTGATAGCAGTAGATTACATACTTGTATAATATTTGCAATTTGAAAATGATACACAATAAATGTAAATATAAGTATAGATGTCAAATGGTGTGCTCATTAACAAGATGGTTATTTTACCTGCTACTGTGGATTCTGCATATTTAACAGGGAGTAGAAGGATCATTAATTTTATAGACATAGTCTTTAAAGAAACAGAGGACTAGTGCTATAATTGCTAAATTGTGCCAAAAGAACAGTGGCAGTTATGAGGCTAGTTAATTTTTATTTATATGCTTGGTTTCACTTGCATAGTGATAATTTTACATTAATATACTAGTTTATTTAGAAAGTGACATGTAGTCACTAATTAAGTTATTAATATTCTTAGTATTGGTACATATCCAGCAACTTTGACTAATTTAGAAGAGGTGTTTAGTATACTAAATAAGATGAGATCATTTCTTAGTAATCATCATAACATTCTTCAATAATATCTATTAGCAGGGAAAATACTTTGCTCCAGCAGTGAGCAAAGAGATGAGGAGATACCCAAAGTTACATTCTGTTTCATGTGGAGGAATGTGTTCCCAAAACCCGTTCTCTTTGTAGGAGGCATTTGAGGGTATGACAATATATAAATTTAAAAAAGTATATGAATGTTGAAAAGCCTACCACACCTTGTCTTTTATTAATTTTCCCACATAAATGTTTTTCACATAATGGCAAGTAACTGAAATATAATATATTTAAATGAATAGGCAAGAATGGAGACTCAGATACCATTGTTCAGTGAAGATGCCTTTATTGACAAGACCAGGGAAATCCAACTGTGCAATTACCATGCTCTTGGGATTATTGACACTGTTGTGTCTAACCCCTGACACTGTATGTCAAAAAGAACAAAGAAGCCAACTAATAATTTATGATTGCATCATGAAAATTAACTAAGATCCAGTACTTAAGTTAGCATCTATTTGAGTTACAGATGGGTCAGTTTTATGAAATTACATTTAATTATACATTTCTAAATAAGAAAAGATTTAGTTTTGCAAAGTTTTATTCCTGGCTTTGCAATATGGAATTTTATAATGATCTGCAAAAATGTCTTATATAAAAGTTTTCATAACAAACTCTAATTGAGACTGAATTTTCTTCCACATTTGTATTTCTTCAAGGCAAAGCAGAACATAAAATAGGACTTTGTAGCATTTAAAAAGTACAACTTTTCTAAAACTAAGTATATGATTTTCAGACTGTTTAGGATAGTTTCAATAAGTGAGGACAACAGTAAAAGCCCTTAGGTAACCCACATGGCTCTAATTATGTGACTACTTCTGAGATTTTTCGCTTTTTTTAAAGGTCATTGAAAATATTGCATTTAAACTCCTCCACCTCAATGGTTATAATATAGCTCAGAGAGGACATGCACTTCTGTTCAGATATTATATAAATATTGTATTATTTAAATAGAAATTCTGACAGATATTCACTTTTTGGAGCAAACCTCTTAATGTATATACCTTTAGAACTATATTTTTCTTATTTAAAAGCATCACTGCTTGTTCTAGCCCCAGAGTATATCGAGGGTTTTTTTTTTTGCGCTATCAAAAATAAAACGTTTTTACTAAAGTCAACAGTCACAATATATTTAAGGCAAGCAAAGCATATCGTCTAATCCTGATTTTATTGATAGTTTGAGAAATAAAATGAACACTTCCTGAAATCTCACATGTGTTCTATCATACTTCCACTTTTCACTTCCCGGTTAAAATTATGTTTGCTGTTGGATAAATAAGCAATATAGACTTGCATATCAGCGAGAAGTAGCTCAAAACTGAACAAATTAATATTTCATTTTTGTTTTCAGTAAGTTGGGACTTTTAAACTTTTTCAGACTCATAGATAACTAACTGCAGCTAAAAGAGGAAAGCTTCGTAGTGCCAAACAAACTTGAATCTATAGTCGGAAAGAAGTATAAACTTCTAAAGAAGAAAAATCCATGCAAATCATTAACAGTCACATATAAAAAAGGAATAAAGTATTCTTAGTATGGTTAAACAAATAAACGTACTAGCCACAAGTCTGAAAGGAATAGTATTTGAAGACAATGAGGCCATAAACCACACACATCAAATATTTTTTATTTGAATGTTGAATGGAGAGAACCCTGCATTTTTGAAGTTAGTTGAATCCTAAAATCCAAAAACAAATATCTACAGAGTTTTTCAACTCCTTAAGGGATAGATTAGAACATCAAGTTCTTGACCAAAAAGGCTTCATGAAAGCCCCCAAATAGACCAGAGTATTTCAGAGGCTCTTGTTTTCTTTCCACAAACTGATGGTAAGGACATATTACTGAACAGAACACTACACCTACACCACAACTCATTGGACATGGAGACACACATCTGGTGTCTACTTAGAGCCTTCACCTCTACTGAATAGTGTTTGTAGTACTGGTTGGTACTCTGCAACCCATTAAAGATGAAAAATAAACTCAAACCATGCAAGAACACTTTCATCTACAATCATTGTCTGTCTTCAAGATGTACTAGTGTAATAGGGGCACAAAGCTTCTGGGGACTAACTGCTATATAATAATATATATATATATCTGCTCTTAAGACCCTCTCTCCATGAAATGTATCCTATGACTGTCACTACCTTGGGTGACCAAGGACCTGAGGATAGGTCATGGACCTAGGGGAAAATCAAATAGTACTACCGTTCTTCCAAAGTGTCGTAATAATAAAATGACTCAAATAACATTCTGCTGTATTCATAGATCTGAATCTTGCTCATCCATACTCAGAGAATCTTCCTTCTGGAGCAAATGGGAACAAGTGCAGAGATCTACAATTGAACAATTTGTGGAGTGAAAGACCTTGGAAAATTCAGACCATCAAATCTCTCTCTCTTCAGAGCTAGGGACCCTGCATAACAGGAGGCAAAACAATGGAAGACCCAAAAGGAATGGAGGAAACCAAAAATCATGGTCCTCCAAACACAGCAGGTCCAAACACATATCCACTCATAGAAACTGTAGTAGTATATGCACAGGGCCTGCTCAGTTCTGCACCAGATATGGGGTCTGAGTTCTGTGAGAAGTGGCTGCAAACTTCTATCCTTAACCAAGAAGCTATCTCCAACTGATAACCACTAGCAAATGAAAAATTAGGTTTTTTTTTCCCTAAAGAGTCACACTGGGGATACAAGTCCCTAAGACAAACATATCTCTACACATTGAGTTCAATAAAAACAGAAATCCAGAAGCCATAATATATGTGGAAATGAACTGTAAGTTTAAAAACACAAAAAGAGGAGGAAAAGAAAAGAAAAACAATGTCCCAACAGAACATTATGAGACAAAGAACCTCCCAAGATGTAGTATTAGGCATCTCCTGCTGGTAACGGGACCATCACTTAAGCGTGGTTTTCTCTGCATTTGTTCCTATCTAATATAGGAGGAAGCTTCTCTTATGGTGGAGGAGCAAGATACTGATATGAGTACAGCACAATGTCATAAGGCATCATTGTATTGCTATGTTCCTTAAGCAGAACAGTAATGCTTGATTTTATGACCCAGGTTCTTGGTCATCCAGGCAGTATTGGGTATGTGTTCCATGTCATGGAGTAGGCCTTAAATCCAGGTGGGTAGTAGTTGTTTTCACTGGTAATTTTTATGCCACTGTTGCACCTGCTTATTTTGCAAGTAGGCTATTATTGTAGACCACAGGTTTTGTATTTATGTTTGTGTTTACCTTTCTCCTCTGGTAGTGTGCTTGAGTACCTTTCATGATAGTGTTGGATTTTTTTGTATGTTTGTGTGTTTGTGTGTGTGTGTGTTTGTGTGTGTGTGTGGGGGGGTCCTTTCTAGAAATTTTGCTTATATACTATATTTTCTGATTTTTCATGTGTTTTCTCTGTGATAATATATATGGTTATCTCACCATGTATGTGGGATTTTCTATGCTCTTTATTCCTGCTTGTTTTGTCCTGTTCTGATATGTTTGTGTTTGTTTTTACTTTATCTTTTTGATTATTATTATTTTAAATGTCTATTTGTATTCCGAATAAAAGAAGGAAATGGTGTGAATTTGAGTCTATGGGGTATGGGGAGGGTCTCGGAGGAGTTATGGGAATAGAAACCATAATCAGAATATGTTATATGAAAAAAATTAAAACACGTAAAGAAGTCAAACAAACATATATGAATGTAGAACTTTCAGCTTCTCTACCACCATGTCTGCCCATGTATCAACATGTTCCCTACCATGACAAAATTGGACTAAACCTCTGAAATCATAAGCAATTCTTAAATGTTTTCCTTTATAAAAGTTTCATGGTCATAGTGTTTATTCATGGGAAGAGAACAGTGACTAAGCCAGTTTCTTTAGATGACTTTTTAAAACAAAATTGCAAAACTCTTCTCAAGTACATATAGTGGCTTATATATTTAGTATATAAATGAACAAAATCCAATTTCTTTAAAAACTGTTTACATAAAAATTATATCTTTAAATGTATACATAGGTTATAACATGGTTTCTACCTAGGGACACAGGTAAGCAAGTGGGTTGAGTCATGGGAAGGGATAGTTTCCTATACAGTTGCAAACCTATTCCTTGCATGGCATGTGTGTTTGTTTCTTATTCAAGAACAAATGTATTAGTTACGAAACATTAATCAACATTATCCTAAAGGTTATTTAATAATTAATACTTAAAAAGGAAATCAAAGCTCTGACCTGAGCTAGTGGGAACTCACTGAGTCTGGACTGAGTGATAGTGACTCTTAATGGACTGAACTATGCCCTCTGACTGGATGACAGTTGTGTGGCTTGGGCAGCTTATGGGCCACTGGTAGTTGGGCTAGGATTTATCCCTAGTGCACAAACTGACTTTCTGGAGCCCATTCCTTACTATCTTGCTCAGCCTCGATAAGGAGGGTATTGGTAGAACCTCAACATGATGTGCCAGACTTTGTTAACTCCCCATGGGAGGCCTTACCCCTCTCTGAGGAGTGAATGGGGGATAAAGTGGGGTGATGGCAGAGGGAACAGGAGATGGGACAGAAGGTGAACTGGGATTGGTATGTAGAATAAAAAAAATGTTTTAAAAAGTGAAAAGAAAGGAAAAAACAAATTATCTTTTTATAGAAACCATAATTATTCACTTGAAATAGAATTACATATGTAACTCATCTTATTCAATGTGAACAGTCTCCTGATATATACTTACTTAAGTTTATTTCTTTGAAAGAACATATTCTGGCCACTATCTCAAAGGTTGGCATAAATTTTCTTGAGAGGGAAGGTGGTGTGGGACCATGGTCTGTATTCTGTCAATTATGTTTTAAATAAACATTGATTGGCCAGTAGCCAGGCAGGAAGTATAGATGAGATAACCAGACTGGAGGTAGAGGCAGGTCAAGCAGAACAGGAGAATTCTGGGAAAAAGGAAGCCCATTCTCTCTGCAGTTGTGAGCCCAGCACAGAAGAAGCAACATGTGACTGCCTCACTGATAAAGGTACTGTGCCATGTGGCTAGCATATACAAGAATAATGGGCTAATATAAGTTATAAGAGTTAATAAAAATCCTGAGCTAATGGGCCAATCAGTTTACAACTAAAGTAGACCTCTATGTGACTTCTTTGGGACTTAACAATTGCAGGAACTGGGCAGGACAGAAAACTTAGACAACCAATAGCACCCACGTGGACAACTGCATCCACATAAATTATTTGGGAAGTAATTATAAATGAAAAGAATAGATTTAAGGATGGCTTACTGATAGCTGCATTTCCTCAGATGGGCTCTACTTGTTAGAGACAAGTACTCTCATTTAAGAGAGGCTTCTTGACTCAGTTTTAGCTGCAAAACCTTGCAGCTCTTTTAAGAGGTCCTGCCATGAAACACTTAAATGGTATTGATGAAAAGCTGACAGCATGCTTTTTGGTTTGCAGCTGTAGCAGGAAAAAAGTCACACTGTTTTAAAATGTCGGCTTTCTGGGCTGTCCTTCCAGGGCAAACTCTGACTCTTTCAGGCAGGAGGTCCAGCTACAGAAATTTGAGTATTTTTTGTGAGCATACTAGTGCAGCTTGCTTGCTGGCAAGGACCTTGAAATGTCATAGAGTCTTGGCAATAAACGAGGCTTCAGCCGGTACCTCCACCATGAGGCTGGAATCTCAGAAAGCAAAGGAATGGGCTGGATCTAGCCATCAAAGTCGCAGCTTTAATCCTACTCATATTGCTTAGCAAATTAAAGACTCATGTGGTCAGAAAAAAAGAGAGAGATACAGTAAAGATAGATTCAAAGACAAAAAAACCTCTAAATGGTTTACTGTGTGTTTAAAAATATATTCAGGCTTGGTAGAGAAAATTTAAAGGTTAACGTCCTTAAAACAAAAAAGAAAAAAAAGAGAGCAGTTGGGGGTGGTTACATACACCTTTAATCCCAACACTTGGGAGACATAGGCAGGCAGACCTCTGTGAGTTCAAGGTGTGGTGGCACAGACCTTTAACCCCAATGCCTGAGAGGCAGACGCAGACAGATCTCTGTGAGTTCAAGGTGTGGTAGCACAAACCTTTAATCCCAGCACTTGGCAGGCAGAGGCAGGCAGATCTCTGTAATTTCAAAGACAGTCTGGTCTACAGATGGAGTTCCAGGACAGCCAAAGATATACAGAGAACCTGTCTCAAAAAGTAAAAGTAAAAGAAATAGAGGTTAAAATAAAGCCATGTAAAGATGAAAAATACACAGAGAATCTTGATACTGTATGTTATTATACTCTCTTTGAATTGTTTGAATGCTAAGGAAAGAGTAACAGCTGCTAAAAGATATTTGCTTATAAATGCTGCTGAATTAATCCAAGATAGGTATTTTGAAAATGCCTTGACTTCAAAATTGAAGTCAAAAGATACGTTACTTTGGAGAAGAAGTTTTGCTTTTGTTTTCACAGGAAATCAGAGGCTGTGGATTCATTTTGAGTTAAGAAAAATCAGTTTTGATCACGGAAAGCCACCTGAGAAATCTCTGGTAGGAACAGATGGTCCAGATGTCAGAGTTCTACATCTAGAACAGGTTCAAGACTGTTGCCTGAGATGATCAAAACTCACAGGATACTCTAGTAAGGACTTGAATATAATTCAAAATTTTCTTTAGTTCCCCATAAGATTATCAGTGCCCCCAACCAGCAGGAAGTAGCCTGGAATAATATGTCCACATTCCCCAAAAATGGACTATGGATATTTTCCTTTGTTTAAAAAAAAAAGAGTGGGTAGTGGTGTGGGACAATTCTGTATTCTGTCAATTATGTTTTAAATAAACCGAAATTGGACAGTAGCCAGGCAGGAAGTATAGGTGAGACAACCAATCAGGAAGTAGAGGAGGGACAATGACAACAGGAGAATTCTGGGAAAAGGGAAGCTCCTTCTGCAGTCCTTCCCAGACACAGAAGAAGGAAGGTGTGACCTGCCCATCTGAGAAAGTTACCAAGGCATGTGGCTAACATATACTAGAATAATGGGCTAATATAAGTTATAAGAGTTAATAAGAAGCCTGAGCTAATTGGGCCAATCAGTTTATAACTAATCTAGACCTCTGTGTGATTTTCTTTGGGACTTAAAGAATTTGGGAACCGGGCAGTAAAGAAAACCTCAGTCAACAAGCAGTTAATACTTGCTGCTCTTGCAGAGGAACTCATTTTGGTTCTAGCACTCATATCAGGTAGCTGGCATTCCTTGTAACTCTAGTTTCAGGGGATCTAATACCTTCAGGCATCTGTGAACACCTAAATGCATGTCAAACACATACAGACATGCAGATACAAACATATGCACATGAAATTAAATTAATAAAAGTGCTGTCTACTTGATGAAACTATGACAAGTCAAGTATACAAGTCTATTCAGTATTAGGAGAGGCATTTTTAATATATATTATTATCATTCATCATACATTATTAAGAAATCAAAAGAGTATAAAGCATTGCCTAAACAAATTGTCATTTGGGGGATATTTATATTACTAGAAAATGTAAAAATGTAAGTAATATCAGACTTGTTTCACTAATACAGTTTCTATAATTTTGTTAATCTAGAATACTAACTTCTAGAGGAATTGGCTTCAAGGCTTATTCTATGAGGCCTTATAATATTAGACATAGTCTGCTGTGGGGCAATGGTCTTTTATCCTGTCCCTTGTGTTATTCTTAATAAAATGCTGATTGGCCAGTAGTAAGGCAGAAAGTATAGGCGGGGTTACAGTGACAAAGAAGGAAGTAGAGGCATGGCAAGGAGAATTTTGGGAAGAGGGAAGTATCAGTCTGCAGAAGTCACCCAGTCAGAGAGGAAGCCAGACAGAGAAAGCAAGATGTGACTGCCTCACAAAAAAGGTACCAAGCTACCTGGCTAACACAGACAAGAACTATGGGCTAATATAAGTTATAAGAGTTAATAAGCCTGAGATACTAGGCCAATCAGTTTATAATTAATGTAGACCTCTGTGGGATTTCTTTGAGGGAAGTGGTGGCACAGAAACCTCAGTCAACAGTAGTCTATGCTTCTTTCTGCTTCTAAAACCTTAATCAGTGTAGATTTGTTATGAAATGAGTAATTTGAATGCCTTTCCCTTCAACTCACTGTATTAGAAAGTCATTCTTAAAAATCAATAAGTAGATGTCATGAAAGGCATTGGCTTCAGGCATTTCGAGGAATTTTCTGAAAGTAGAATCATGAAGCATAGAAATATATCAGAAGAATGAGTGGAGGCTCTCAAAAAATAGTATTTAGTAAACAACTATTTAGTTTAAAGATCAAAACTGGCTTTGTTTATAATTCTAAAGTAGGTACTGCATAAAGAAGAATATGTAGTCAAACAGAAGTTTGTCTGGAGACAGATAATGATAGATCATAAACATCCTGCCTTCAGTAGTAGACTAATAACGTCATGTCAGCTTCCTTGAAAGAAAAGGACAGTGCGATAAAGCAATAGGAGAATAAGACATTTCTAAAGATCAGGTACCTCTGGGCCACGTCCTTTTTGTTAAGGAGTGCAGTTCTTATCAGTGTATTTACACTGACCCATTTGGAAAACACGGCTGTTTTTCTTATTATCCCAATCTCAAAATGTCAGGTAAGAAGATTAATTTCAACCTGTGGACAAGAACCGCAGTGTGAACCTGTTTTACTTTCAGACCTTTCTATTGGGGCAAATACAGAAACAAAGCAGGTGGTTTGCAAGCCCTTTGGGGGGGTCAAATGACCCTTTCCCAGGGGTCACCAAAAAACATTGGAAAACACATATATTTACATTATAATTAATAACAGTAGCAGAGTTACTGTTATGAGGTAGCAGCACAACCAATTTTATGTAAGGGGTCACGACAACATGAGGAAATGTATTAAAGGGCTACATCATTAGAAGGCTGAGAACCACTACTTAAAAATTAAATTGTACTTCATAATATTAATTACATATTTATACTCATCATGGAATTTAACAAAAACTAATTTATGAGCTATATTCATTTATATTAATTATCATATTTAAGTGACAGTGATTAAATATTGGTAAATCTACAATAATGAAAAATAAGAATCCCCTCCAGGAAGAAAACAAAAACTACCTTTATTCTCCCCAAATAAGAAATCTTTTGTACTGCTTGAGAAAAATTATTCTCTTTGACACATATATCACTTTATTAAAGAAATTTTCCTTGCTAATTAGTACTTCTAATAAAATTTCCCATTAGAACAATAAGATTAACATGCACAAATACAAGGAAGAACATGTTCATATTTCACAGTAACTAAATTATGAAGTGATATCTCTATACAACATGAATTGATACTCTCATCTACAAAGCCATCTTGTCTTTACATAATTTATTCAAACAAATGCCCTTTGTGAAGCCTAGTACTCCTTCTCTTTGATACTTCAAAGGTAAATCTCTACTATCATTTTTATTTTTTCTTTCATTTAAATTTTCAGAAAATTTGCCATTTTTCCTCTATCTTAATCAAGTGCTGATTCTCTAACCAAATCTCAATGATCAATTTCCCCAAATACATTAAATTTTTACGAACCAAATGTTATAAGCATTTTGGTTACAGAAAAAGTATAATTCAGTGCAGCAATATCTTATTATAAATGATCTGATTTTATGTTTCTAGCTCATGCCTATACTTATCTCTTTAAGAATATACATTTTAATTTACTTTTCTCATCCCATTCTGCTTGTATTCCTATAGTATAAACTTGATTATTCAAAAAGATGTTGTATCAGTGTAACAATAATGTTGATATGGAATCTGTCGATCATTCCTCTTATGTTCAAAATATGAACTTAGAATAAGAAGTCTTGGCCCCTTTGCTTGGATTATTGTTCCTTCCTCTCTATGGCTGGATTCCAGTGCTTAGCTGTGGATCTCTACATCTGCTTCCATCAGTTACTGGATGAAGATTTTATGATTGCAAGGTAGTCATCAATAGGAAACTCACAGAAACAGCTGATCTGAAGTAGTGGGAGCTCACTGACTCTGGACAGATAGCTGGGGAACCTGCATAAGACTGCGCTAGACCCTCTGAAAATGGGTTACAGTTATGTGACTTGGGCAGTTTGTGAGGCCACTAGCAGTGGAACCAGTATTTTTACCAAGTGCATGAACTTGCCCTTTGGAGCCTATTCCCTATGGATAGATACCTTATTTAGTTTAGATACTGTGGGAAGGGCACTGCTCCTGCCTCAAGTGATATGACAGACTTTGTTGACTCCCAATGGGAGGCCTTTCCCTCTCTGAGAAGTGGATGGGGGTGGACTGAGAAGAAGATGGGGGAGCAGGAGGAAGGAAGGGAGAGGGAACTGGGATTGGTATGTAAAATAAGATTGTATTAAAAATAAAATAAAATAAAAATAAAAGAAAATAAGTCAATCAAATAACACATTGGGTTTGCATATTTCTTCCATTAAGGAAGATATAAATAAGAAGTAGAAAGACAGTCCTATTAGAAAGATGAATAAAAGGAAGTGTGCTGAGACAAGGGAACTGAATGGCTTTAGCATGTATGGCTTTTCTTGGATGACATTTTAATAATACTTCTTTGGAGGTGCCTTGTGCTCATCTTCTTTTCAATTTCCATGAAGAGAGATTATTATTCTAATTGGGGCTGTTAGATCTTGCTAGAGAAAACTGTGTGTGTAAGCTTACTTCTTCTTCCTTCAAGGAAAAGCACTTTCCAATGTTATGACTAAAAGTCAATAAAATTCCTTTTAGAAACAAAATTTTTATAGACTTACAAAAATTTAGATATCTTATATAAAATTCTTATTCAATATTATGAATATTGAATAAGTTGAAAAACCCTCCTGTTAAAGTCCAAAATCCAAACTTCTCACAAAATAAAATACTCAGAGTACACACATAATGCCCAAAATTTATTGACACCATGAAACTTTGAATTATGCAAATAATTTCTTTCAATACTGTTTAAACTTCTTTAACAAGAATGAACATATACTTTCACACAGATACATACAAAGACAAAGAATGTACCAATGAAACAAATGTATTTTAAGTTCTGAGTAGAATTTTATCTTCAAGAGTGTCTATTATATATAATTAATAATCATTTCTTTAAAATATTTTTATAAATATATCAAACCACCAAAACAGCTGAAGTCAGATCCACTTCATTGCAAAGCATTGCAGATACATCACAGTACAATGTCTAATGTTACATTTTTTAGTGTTTAAAATTATCTTTGGTTAGATATCTTGGAAAATTATACCATATTAAATTAATCTGTTGAATGGACGTACATTTTGCTTTTTGTGGTTATAGTTCTACATTTAGAGATTCAGCCAATTACATATTGAAACTATACTTTTTTCCAGAAAGTTTAGGAAAGAAAACTAGAATTTACAGCATAGCACTGGATAAGTTGAATTCAAGCGAATGAAGTCATGTGTTAGCACTGAATGAGATACTATGAAAGTATTCAAGACTAAAGTACATGAAAAATCTAGATTGTATATAGACATATACAAATGCTGTGGAGAGGGACTTGAACCAATGGCCCAAGGATATAAGAGACTGACTGCATTTACTTGTCCGAACACTGATATATAGTGGAAACAGTGGAAAGCAAATATGATTACTGGCATTAAAAGTTAAGGAGTGATTATAGAATATTTACTTTGATTTATACCCTCAACCTCTATTTCAATGTTCTAATGTGGTTTACTAGATAAATATGCAAAAACATACATCTGAATGTTGTTTTCTGAACATCAACTTCAGAACTGGATTAGAAAGAGTGCACAATTCCAGATGCCAACAGACATCAAGTGACTTTCAATTCCACTAAGTTGATTTTGTTTGTATGCTACAATAGCTGATTTGAAATACTCTGATAATGGCAGTTTCTTCTATAATTAAATACAGAAACAATTTTATTGTATAATGCCAGATATTCAAAGACATGTTTTCTGCTTTAAAACAATGACAATTTACCCAACTTTGCTTCTCTGTTGTGAATAAAAAGATCCCTGCTCCCCCATAACCTCCCACATTGGAATTGTGATTCTCAATTTTCTGATGTGGTAGTATTTAGAAAGCCATAGATAGATTTTGAATGTAGAGTTCCCAATAACTGTGAATCTGTATATGTGCTATTTGCATAAAAGACACAGAAAAATGGTTTTTGTATTCATCCTGCAGGAGCAGAATACAGCCATCTGCAAATAAGAAATAGTACATCCTGAAACCGAAGTGGAAGACAACTTGATCTTGAACTTTCAGTCATTGGAATCATGAAAGACAAGTTTGCAGCTGAAAGTTCCTGAAAATATAGTATTCTGTTAAAGCTACCCATGTTGATGCCTGACATTCAAAAAGTTGTTGATCAAAAACCAAGTTTTGATATTTATTTTACAAATCTTCTCTAATAGAGTAATAAATATTTTACCAATCTTCTCTAATAGATTAATAAATTCAGACATAAGTGAAATGACCTAAAAAATATTGCATACTGAAATAAGTTAAGTGGCCACAACAAAATCAAGAGTAACAAATAAAGAAAACATCAATAAATTTATCTGGCCCTTAATTTTCATTATAGTTTTTCATAATCTGCTTTTCATTTACTTATTCCATTTACTGTTTTATCCAGGGATTAGGTAGAGTCTGATGTTTGCCAGGAATGTTATAAAATACAGAAAGATACCCAGTTATGTGATTCTTCTCCAGCAGATTATAATGACCTTAATTTATTTGCCAGATTTTCATCATATGAGCCCTTATATATTAGACTTACAGGTATTAAACACTTGTCATTAGACTGAATAGTGCTTTACTACCCAAATATGATAGTCTATATTATTCTGCATGATGGACAGCATATTTCTCATGTTTGAAAGAAGATTAAATCTGGAGGCACACAAAATATAAATCTTGCTCTTTAAAATAAATTAGTATAAAAACATACTACATATTTACTTTGGGTTTTGGCATATATTTATTTCATGATTAAATGCAATATGTATTCATTACATATAATTAATCTTATTTTATTTCAAAAAATCATTAATCATGACTTTGGGTGTTTCCCCAGGGGCCCTTGGACCAACAACTCAACAAAATATAACCCATTACTGACACTACAATATTCATTTGATATAAAAAATGTGTTCTTGGGGTTTTATTTCCCTATTATTAACTGGAGTACAAGGCTATTCCCCACTCTCTCTTCTGTATAAGAGTATCTTGCCTTCTATTGAGGTCCTTGAACAATTTGTGGTTTGTTAAGCATCACGAACACTGATCTATTTATATGTACTCATCTTTTTTGATCAACATCAGTTGTTGAAAATGCTGTCATTTCCCAATTTACATTTCTGGATTATATATCAATGAACAGATGTCAATAGATGTGTGGACATATGTCTGTTTCCTCAGTTAGATTTCATTGATCAATATATCAACTTTTATGCCAGTACCATGTTGCTCTTATTACTATATTTCTGTAGTACAATTTTTAAATACATATGCTGTTTTATTTTGCTAATACACACATAAACTCGTATGACCTTGGTGATTTTTCTGAAATAAAATAAAATTAATAACATGTCATGAATATGTGTTGAATATAATCATGAAATAAATATGTGCTAAAACCTAAAGTTTGGGTTCTATCTAAAATATTTTAAAGAAAAACATGTATGTTTTATGTACTTTCAAATTTAATTTTTCAAATTTGAGAAATATGCTATCAAACATGCAAAAAACTATAGAATATAGCATTTGGGGAGGAAAACATTATTTAGTCAGATAATAAGTATTTATTACCTGTAAGTATAATCTTCAGTGGCTCATAATGATGAAAATATGGCAAATAAACTAAGGACATAATAATTGGAGAAACATCACATGGCTGCATCTCTGTTTCTGAACTTTCTAATGTTCTTGGCATATATCAGATGCTGACTAATTCTGAAATAAAGGAGTAAATGGAATGATAAGTAAATGAAAAGCCAATTATAAAACACCAATAAAAGAGATACTAAAACAATAATTAATAAATGGGACCTCAGGAAATTGGAGAGCTCTGTTATACAAAGTTTACTAATTGCACAAATGATAGATGGCTTATAACTAAAATATATTATGTACTAAAAGTTTAGATATCAAGAAATAAAAAACCTCATTAAAAATGGGGTACAGATCTAAACAGAAAGTCCTGAAAAGATGAAACACAAATGATATAGAAACATTAAAGAAATGTTTAACATCCTTACTCATCAGGGAAAGGCAAATTAAAACCACTTTGAGATTTCAGTTTTTAACAGTCAGAATAGCCAATAACAATAAAACAAATGCCAGCCCATGTTTGTGAAGACATTAGGTAAAGAGAATGCTTATTCATTAATTGTAAAATTGCAAATTTGTACAGCCAGTATGAACATCAGTGTGACTGTTCCCTAGGAAGATGGGAAAAGATCTACCTCAGGACTCAGCTACACCACTTTTGGGCATATATCCAATGAATATGCATGCTACTCAGAGACACCTCATCATTTGTGTTCATTGCTGTACTAATTCAGAATAGGCAGACTTTGGAAATAGTCTAGAAATACTCCAACAGATGGATAGATGATAAAAATGTGGTACATTTGCACATTAGAATGGTATGAATTATAAACTGAAATCGTAGTTGGGCACTGGTGGCACACACCTTTAATCCCAGCACTTGGTCGGCAGAGGCAGGCAGATTGCTGTAATTTGAAGCCAGCCTGGTCTACAAGAGCTAATTCTAGGACAGGATCCAAAGCTACAGAGAAACACTGTCTCAAAAGCAAACAAACAAACAAACAAACAAAAAATAAATCATGAAATTTGCAGACCAAAAAATATCATCCTGAGAGAGGTAATCCAGACCACCAAATACAAATATTGTATTTACTTGCTTATAGGACATTAGTTATTAAGCCTTATGTAGGCATGCTACAACCTTTATAACCACAGGGATTAGGTATATCATAAAGGACAATGGGGAAGAAAAGATTTTCCAAGGAGGGGGACACAGAATATCATATTTATTGAAAGACAAAAATTGGAAAAGAGTAGAACAGGAGGCTTGAACTGAGAGGGGGGGAAACAAAGCAGTAACAGAGGCAATACAGGGAGGGCTAGCAAAAACTACAGGTCAATTTAAAGGCCATATAAAACAGTAAGATCTTATTCACACACACACACAGACACACACACACAAACACATACACATGAACTTAAAAAAAAAACAAATAACAGGGAGACAAATCTTAACTAGTAATCTCTTGCCATTAAGTGAATCCTCCAGTGACAGGAATGGGTTGCATCTTACTGAGTTGTTACCCAAAGAGACCCAGGATAATCCCCAAGTGACTCAGGCTATTGCCAAGGTTACTGGTTATGCTCTACAAACTGATGGTAAGGCTCCATGGCTGAATACAATACCTACATATGTCATTGAACACGGAGTAGTTGTGCTAGTACCTAACTAGAACCTTCATCATATTAACTAGTATTCACAGTGCTGTAAGGTACTCTGAGTGCAACCACAGGAGCAAAATAAGCACCAACCCAGCTACAAATTATTTTATCTGCAATAGTTGCCCACTTATATGATAAGCTGGCATAATAGTGATCCAGAAATAGTAGGAGTAACCAACAACTATTTGATTGGATTTAAGGTCCACTATGTGAAATGGAATCTATTCAGGCACTGCTTGGGAGACCAAGAACCTGGGACTTGATATGCCATGGATCTAGGTGAAGACCAAAATCTATAGTTCTGCTAAAGAAATCTAGGCATATAATGACTCCTCATTTTCTCTACTGCCCTTAGAGAAGTCTGTTGATTAGCCATCATCAGAGAAATTTCTTCCAGTTGTGCTTTGTGAGTTTTCTTGTGTGAACACGTGTCATTGTGTATGCATGTGCCTTTCACATTGTACTACTTTTCTCTGCTTGCTTGTTTTTTTTCTACTCTTTTTTCTATATATTTTCTAAGGAAAGTGAAAGAAGGTGTGGAATAGGATTCGTGGGGAGCTAAGGAAGACTAGAAAAAGATGAGGGAGGGGAAAACATCACAAAATTGTATTATGAAAAAATTCATTTTCAAATAAATAAGTAAAGAAAACAATGCAGTCTTCTATATCAAGCCAATGATAACTAGGAGCTCAGATAAGGAGGGAGGGTGTGGGAGGATTTGGAAATTTTATGAATTTTAAGCATATCCACTTTAATATTTTATCTTTTGGTGAAGTTTAAACAAAACAGCAATATTGACAGCAAATTTCTTAAGAAATGAGACTTGCAACATCATTACAGATTTTGTAAAGAGATGTAAATGGAGATAGCTCTAGGAGAATTACTCTCACGCACATCTAGATGGAACAGGAGATGGTGAGTACATCCCATTCATGGCCCTGATGACTATATTAAAAAGAGAAGGTGACATTTGAATCAACTAACAGTATTGATTAGAATTAATCATATAAGCTGAATATGAAGACTGACAGAATATTTATTTCTCAAACCCAGAGTTTTTCTTTTCTTATTGGCCAACAATTGAGAAATTGGTGGTCAGTAATAGTCAAAGGCAACAGAACATCCATGGGAGGTCAGCTTTGATTAGAATTCAGTGGTGATTTGTCTTAAATAAGAAACATTCATAACTCTTGCAAAAGACACATTTTGACTCAAATCTCCAAATCTGAAGAAAAACAGGGTTCATGCTTTTAAATTTCCAGTTAAGGGCTTTCTCACTACCTAGTTTTCACGTACGTCCTACATAGGATATGCTGTACCTATTTCTGTTATGTGCTTATGCACACTCTTTTCTCAGGAGACGCTGGAACCTGCCTACTCTTACATGTTATGGTTTTCCATATAAATATAAATAAAAGTTTTGAGGGTTATTATCCACCAAATGTTCCCCATGTATCAAATTATAAAACACAGACCTGAGTTAAAGATAATGATTCCAACTTTCTTGGGAAAGGCACTGTCCAATTTTCCCAAAATGTTACATTCATCACCAATGATAAGAGATTTCTACTGCTTTCAGAATGAACTACACAAAATAGTCAGTAGTATATACCAATGAAATATATTCTGAAAGATATATATGTATATAATACTGTTTTATGGCATACACATTCATGTTATTTTCTTTTTTTCACACACCAAGGATTTACAAATCATCAGCTATGATATTCATATCTACTAGGAAAAGACAATAAATAGTCCTCTACTTTAGAACTTATATTTTGAGGAACACATTTATAATCATTATAATAAAAACTGATAGAGCAACGAAAATTTTGGAAACAATTCTTCTCAAGAAGGAAAGCAATACTTAACAAAGCAGGTGGTTTAAAGTAGGACTCTACAGGACTGCTGCATAAGAAAAGGAAACAAAGTCATCTGAGGTAGAGTGAGCAGCAACTTCTTGGGGAATAGACAGTC
Source organism: Ondatra zibethicus (assembly GCA_004026605.1). Classification (NCBI taxonomy): domain Eukaryota; kingdom Metazoa; phylum Chordata; class Mammalia; order Rodentia; family Cricetidae; genus Ondatra; species Ondatra zibethicus. Next base: position 81,838 of record PVIU01007541.1, read on the forward strand.
CTTGTGGACATTCACCCACAAACAAGAAACAGCAGAGGCACCAAGAAAAGGAAGATTCCGTGCTGTCATTAAAGACACTATTCACCTACAGCTTCAACCAACACATATATAAAATAGGAAAATTCATAAGATTTAGTGGCACCGAAGATGCTCCATCTCTCTACTAAGAAGGATGGTTTTTTTTTAGTTCCATCCATTTACCTTCAAATTTCATGATGTTGTTTTTTAACAGTGAAGTTTCATTGTAAATAAACCACATTTTCTTGATCCATTCTTCTGTTAAGGGACATCAAGGTTCTTTCTAGTTTCTAGCTATTATGAGTAGACCAGCAATGAACATGTTTGAGCAAGTGTCCTTGTGGTACAATGGAGTACCCTTTGGATATATGCCTCAGAATGATATAGTTAGATCTTGAGGTAAATTGATTCTCATCTTTTTGAACAAATGTCATACTGATTTCTATGGTGGTTGTACAAGTTTACAGCCCTATCATCAATAGATGAGTGTTCCCCTTATTCCACATCCTTGCCAGCATTGTGTTACTGATCTTAGTCATTTTGATGGGTATAAGATGAAATCTCAATATACTTTTGATTTACATTTCCCTCATGGCTAAGGATGTTGAACATTTCTTAAATGTTTCTCAGCATAAACAGAGAACTCTCAACATAGGAATCTAACTATGGGTGAACGACACTTTAGGATATCTTCAACATCCTTAGTCATCAGAGAAGTGCAAATCAAAACAACCCTGAGATTCCATCTTACACCTGTAAGAATGGCCAAGATCAAAAAACACTGATGACAACTTATTCTGGAGAGGTTGTGGGGAAAAGGGAACACTTCTGAATTGCTGGTGGGAATACAACCTGGTAAAGCCCCTTTGGGTGTCAGTGTGGCGATTTCTCAGAAAATTAGGAAACAACCTTCCTCAGGACTCAGTAATAAAGCCTCAGTAATGATTATTAAGCTAGTCTCCTGTCTACAAGTATAACAGAATATCATTAGGAATTATTTCGTTGCCATTTTTTAAATTGCCAGTCCTGATTGGTCCATCCTTGGTTTCTGGATTATACTGCCTCTGGTTCCTAGCCCTCCAGAAAATGTCAGGGGTGGGCTGCTTCTCATGGTATGGGTCTCAAGATGGACCAGTCATTGATTGGCCACTTCCATAATTTCCCTGCTACTATTATACTGGCACATCTTGTAGGCAAGGCAAAGTGCAGGTTGAAGTTTTTGTCCCTGAGTTATATTCACAATCCCTTCACTAGAAGTCTTGCTGGTAACAGGAGAAGGCCAGTTCATGATCTGCATCCCCCATTGAAAGGAGCCTTATCTAGGGTCACCCTCATAGATTCCTGGAATGTTCCATTGCATTGGGTTTCTAACTCATACTCAAGATGCTCCCTATTTCTTGTTGTCACTTCATGTACTCTCTCTCTCTCTCTCTCTCTCTCTCTCTCTCTCTCTCTCTCTCTCTCCATCCTCTCCTATATAATGTTACATTTGTATATCATAATCCCAAAAAAGAGGCAGAAAAAACTAGCAAGAGTCTATTTGGAAGTACATCCATGCGACTAGAAATCACAAACCTGTTATGTACATGAAGCACCTTAATAATGTATTGCTAAAGCAGAGCTGTACAGATGAAGAGAACAGGTCATTAATTCTATCCCCAATTTCATCACTTTTACTCTTTATATTAGTTTATGGCATCTCTTTTTTCTCTTTTCTTTTTTTCCCCTCAAAGGTCTGGACTAGAATATGGCATCTCTTTAAAAGAAAAATCTAAACACTGCACTTTGCTTTTATAGAGTCTTGGTTCACAGTACCTCTACTGCTGCAAAATTCTACTTCAAAGCAAGTATTCCAGAACTTGGCGAGTGTTCCTTTAAAATGGTGAGTATCAGAAATGGCATCATTCTGAAAGGGAAACCAAATCTCAAAGTTCAAACAAACATACACATAAAAACAAGTATGGGTAGTAGTCACCCAATAATTGGTGTGTTAATAGCAGAACCAAAGCCAGAGAACCAGGGAGAAATCAATGAAAAGTGTGGAACCATGAATGACTTTTCACTCTTACATACCTTAAAAAAACTTCATGTTCGCTTTCCAGTATTTTTTCTGTTACATGTGCTATCTGTAAGGAGACAGTCCATATTATCATATTATTTTGATGATCAGATTATAAAATAACTGTTTCAGTCCAAGCGCATTTCAGGTATCCTGAATATATTAGGTAAAATGAAGAATAGTCATGAGAATGAGGGCTCAGGTTACAGTACACAGGTTAGAGTGTCTGTCTATCATGCACAAATTCTTGGCTAAAGCCTAAGAACGCCACAAAACCATGTATAGTGGCACATTCCTACAGAAACAGGAGAAAGAGAAAGAATTTTTAAATCATCCTCAGCTATGGTACAAGTTCAAGGCCCATCTGGGGCACCTGAGACTCTGTCTCATGTAACAAAACAAACCACAGCTTTAAAAACCACAACTCTTAATTTGCCATCATTATATAAGGTGGATGTCTTATAACTCACATTGGCAATATCAACAATGTCCTATATACAGCACACAGTAATATCAGTATACAATTTGACCATATTTTCATCAGGACAATTATGTCAACTCAATTGTAAATATGATTTGACCATGAGAAAAATTTGATAAATATTGACATTTCTTTAAGGTTCCCCATCTTGGGGGACACCACAAACTTTGTCTTGAACTGCAAAGTAAACAAAGCCAGGAACCACACATTACTAAAGGAAGGTGGTTAAATATTCATTGTCTAAAGATGGTCCTAACCTATCTTGCGTGGTACAACAAACGAAAGTAAGGTACATTCTGCAACCAAAAATATTAAAATGATTTTCACCGAAAAAATTATACTCAATCAGTTATGTACAGTTTGCTTATAGTACATGAACATGGGTGTTCCAACACTTTCCTGGTAGAAACAGGCATTTTTCAGACTTCCTTAGGTTCCTGTGTTTCACACATGCCTCTCGGTCTTACCAAGGTAACTGTTGCTCTTATCTTTATTGCTTTAACTTAAGAAACAGAAAATGTTTTTGATATTTGCAGAAAGTGAACCACACATGTACATTTATCTCTATCTTAGGATGAATGTATATATCTTTTACCACTAGGTTGGCTGTCTTTTAATGATGTATATTAATCCCTAAAATTATATAGAATACTTGTTTTGCAATTGATAGACACATAAAATTCTATGGACTGAGTGGGTCTCCTCACATTTGAAATATTAAAGTCCTAATCTCTAATGTGACCTCTTCTTGTAATTATGATTAAGGGTAGGTCTTGATCAAACTGAAGAGTGAGAAAAAAGAGAGAAGCATCCCATTTTCTTATTTCTCTTTATCCTTTTATAATCTCCATCATAAAAGGACTTGGCAGGAATTCAGCAGTCTTCCAATCAACAAGAAATTCAAAAAGTGAATCTGCTTGGAACCTTTCATCTTGCTTTTTTTTTTTTTTTTGCTTTTTCAGCCTCCTGAACTATGATAAAATAAATTCCTAGTTTTTAAATACCCACACCCTCGACACACAAATACCACACATACTGTTTTGGCAGCCTGTGCAGACATAGATATATGTCTGTTATAATCTAAGATGATAGAAGCAGAGCTGCCACAGGTAATCTCATACATTCATGTTATTTTAGGAAAAATGCTTCTACATTCCTATTTGGACAGGTCAGAAAGCATGCATATGTAGAAACTTAAGACATGTTTAAGAGTGTCAAGATCACAGTGTTAAATTCCCACTATGCCAGTGACTGCCCCGCTCATCTGCAACCTCTCCAGAAGTTGCTAGATTCAATATCATTAACTTTAATCTATTTTAAGTTTACATAAAGAGTGGTTATTAATATGATACAATTCTTTTGGAATTAGTGATTTAGGTAACATTATATGTGAGGCAAATACTTTATTTTTTATATTTTGTTGACTTAGCTATCTGTTTTCTTAATGAGTAAGGTAGTTTTAAATATTTTTTAACTTCTTTCCCCTGACACCTCTTGTGTCATTGTCTCATTTTTTAAAATGACTAGGTAAAGAAATTGCTGGTAGCTTCAAGGACTTCTTCATATTTTCAGTGATTTCATAACAAGGTAGTTTGTGTGTTCATTTGAAAACTTGAAAAGGTCAAAAATAACCTTATAATGGAGAAAATTATTGCTGACTAGCTGACACTTACTGTCTGACCTGTACCAAACAGGGATGTATAGACATTTGTCCTACAATACTTGAGTATATGAAAATACCTGTGGAAGCTTTTTTTTTTATTACCACAGGTTATAACAGCAATATATATATCAGTCTGCATAGACTGGCAAAATTTGTCTCCATTTCCGATAATGCCCAATATCAGGAATATAGATAGACACCTTTGAATTTAAATTGTTAGAAACACTAATCACTGCTTTTCAGAATGTGCATTTCATTGTTGCCACAGATTTACCAAGTACTAACTTTGGTAGGGGGTAGGGGTCTGTGCTGGGGATGGAGCTCAGAGTATGCTACAAGCTATCTGTACAATTGCTTACTATTAAATACATTTCTGCTCAACAGATAATATTTATGAGTAGTCCAGCTTATCACCCTCACAGTTTTCAATGCTTTATAAAACCTGAAGGAAATTTTCTTTCTCCTCCTTTACGATGAAGCAGGAATGAAAGGTGACACTTTATTCCCATAAAGCTTCTTGGGGGAGCAGGAGTGACATCAGCTACTAAAAGGTTATAACTTTGGGAAATGCTGATTATTTTTGTTGTGTTTCTGATGGTGAAGAAAAGAAAATTGTGCATTCAAAAATGAGAGTCAGGAAAGAGTTTGTTAAAGGAATACAGCACTTCCAGGCATTAGCTGCTTGGCTCAACCAAAGCCTTCCTGTAATCATTACCCGTGTTCCTGAAAATAGGATCTATTTTCGCTGAACTCTCACTTTGAAGACTAAGATTATGGGTAGGAAACTTAGCAAAGTCTCTTAAAATTATATGAATTATGCCTGTATGCTAGAGTTGAGACTGACAGATTAGCCTGTCTAAGACTAAAATTCATAGAACATTTTAAACACTGTAGGACTCTTTGGAGTAGCTCCCTGTTCTGATCAATTCAATTCTTAGTTAGTTTGCCAGAAATAAGCAGTAAAATTGTGATCTATTAAGTAGGGATGACGTAAATAAGTTGAAAACAAATAAATTTATTCCACCTAGTATTGAAATCTAGTCTCAAATATTTCTAGGATTCCTTAACTATAGAAAAAAATTTCTAGAGGGGATAGGGGAACTCAAGAAATTCTTATGCTCATAATAATTTAATTTTCAGAATGAAGTCATTTATCACCACTTCACAAAAAAACAACAGAGTAAAGAAACTGGATTTCAAGTGATTATTTTCACAGGGCTAAGTCAAATCTCTTTCTATATTTCCTTCCTATGTACCAAATTTCAACATTTAAATTCATTATTATTAACTGGGGTCAATCATTATTTTATTCAGTAAATTATATTTTTAAAATTTATACACTGGTTTATGAAAATGTAACAGTCCCTGGGGTGATAATTTTGTTCTATAAGAAATTAATTATGCAATGAAATATATTTCTTAAGTTCTGATATTTTTTTGCATAAAATATAGATCTGAAAGTTTCATTTTCTTGATTTATTGTTATAGGTTTCCAAAAGAGAATAATTAGCTTAATAAAAGATATTTGAGTTTTTTCGAGTAGAGAAATAACAATTTTACATTTTATATTAAAACATATATATATATAATATATATATTATATATATACATGAAGAGGGAGAAGGAATCAGCCATGAAACCTAGGTTATCCTTGAACTTTCAGTGTAACCAAGGATGGTTTCCTATTCCTTTCTATCTTCATCCAATTTTAAATCTCCAAATTAGTGACCACTGCTTTAGTATTTATGAGGAGTCCCCTCAAGCACCATAATCTTTCCTCCTCTAGGGCAGTCATATTACCCTCCTCATTTTATCTTATTCAGTGAAAATAAAACTGTAGCATTATTTCCTGTCTTGATGCTCTCTCTTAAGTCTTGTAATTCCCATATCATTCAGTTCACAGTGTCTTGTCCTTTTTAACTACTGCAGTGTCCCTGTAAGAACAAAGACTGCATTCATTTCCATGAACAAAACAAAAATAAAAATTTTATGCTTTTTGTTTTTTCCCCAAATCTAAATTTTCAAAACAGCATAGTCATAGTCTAGCAATCTAAAATTTTAGATTAGCTCTATAAGAGCAGTGGTGTATAAATTCCCAATGGTCTCCCTTCTTTTTAAAAGAAACATTCTTGGTGATTCTTCTTATGAAGGATATACAGAAAACGTTCTAGGTCTTGGGACATTTTATATAAAAATATTCTCTCTATAGCAGATTTCTATGATTCACACTATCTATCTAATAAGAACGGAAGAAATGAGAATTTGTTCTAAGATTTGTGGAAATTATTCTAAGTCCAAAAGTCTGAGAGACATAGAAGTCAGTTGCACAAACCAAGCAGGCATGGAGGATAAACAGGATAAGATATGCTAGCTCAAGGTGTGAGGAAGAAGAGATGTATACTCTGCCTTCCTCAGCTTTTTACTCTCATTGGTGCTTCAAAAGATTGGATGATGCACATGTTCCTTTTATTTGTTAAAACATTTTCTGCTTTATTCTCTTTATAACTATGATGCTATAAAGTTATGACAGCCTATATATATTTGAAAAGTCACAAATAAATGAATAAACAATACTTTTCCAAAAGAAAACACAACAGGTATCTTGGGGCATTTACAAAAATGATTGTGAGTCATAAGAATTATAAAACATGTTTTGGGAATCTTATGTAGACCTCTTGTGATCTCAAGCCACTCTTTAAAGTTCAGGTGCAGGGAATAGAAAAGTTATTATCTAATAACCTCCCATGCCAATAAACATAACACTCACTGTTTGGATAGGAGCTACAAATACATAATTTTCAACAAAATGGTTTGTGGTAAATCTACAATGGATGGATTTTTTTAAGTGGGGTTACTAAAACACACCAATCATATCTGTATATATATTATCAGTTTTGTAAATACAGATTTGTGATGGATAGAAAATTCAACTTGAATATGTCTAACATCTTGATTAAGCTAACATGGATACTGTATGCTATAAAAGGATATAGTGATCTAAAAAACCAAGCTGAAGACTTTGCTTTAGGAATTGGAAATCAGTTGTGATGAGGTATAATAATGTACTCTAAAATATCCACTGAAGATGAAAAAGTAAAAGACTTTTCACAAAGAAAATTGCATGTACATTGATTAGGCAGAGTCAATTCTTTGACATATATGCTAGTAAAAGAAAATACTAACGACAAAAACCAGGAGAGTAAAATGGGAACATTGTCAGAATGGAGCGTTTGGGGAACAGAGAGAGGACTAGCAGGATGCAAATTATCTAATCAGGGAAATAGGGAAAAGAAGGCTTCTAGGGATAGAGAGGGAGGTGAATACAGAAGATGCTGGGAGAAAGCTAAAGGGGAATGACAGGATCCAATTGATGTGATGAGAAAACTGGAAAAGTGGGGACTTCTTAGGGAAAGGGTCAGAGAGTAAATACAGAGAGGGATGAAAAATAATAATATAGAGGACTGAAATGCCATAAAAAACACACTATTACTATTAGGTTTATTTTCAAAGATACCCTGTAATACATGTAATTCAGTGTATAAATATACATATATTACCTTATATGTATATATATGTATGTATGTCCATTTATATGTATGTATGAATATATGTACATATATACTTGATAACAGTCCCTCCAGGAGTCAAAGAATACAAGACACTTCAAGTTAAGATATGTTGTTGTTCATTGGATCACCTGACTGAGAAATGTTCATCAATGTCTTCACTTATTTTTTTTTCTTATGCCACATAGCATTCTTTGGAAAACTAACCCTGTGATAGAATTCACACTTTCTCACAAAGTAGTTTCCACCTGGTCTTTCAAAACTTTTCAAGTAAAATATTATAGAAATTACTGAGATTTGCTTGCTTGCACAGAAAAATTGTCTGTTCTTCCTTTGGTGTGTGTGTGTGTGTGTGTGTGTGTGTGTGTGTGTGTGTGTGTGTGTGTGTTTGTTGATTTCTTTGCCCATTGATATTAGCCATGCTCTTCTGCTTACTATGTAGATCTGTTTGAAAATGAACTGATAGAAATCCTCTTTCTTCAACCTGGAACTGTGTATGTGTGACACCATGCCTGGCAAAACAGTCCAACTGACTTATTTAATCAGTCTTTTAAAATATGTTATAGAATTTAGAGTGTCTTTATATTATACTATTTTTAATGATAGAATTGTTCCTCCATATTATTTATCTAGAGCCACAAATTTGGATAAATTACATTTCATTACTTAGAAAAAAACAATTTAAGGTCTTTTAAAAAATATTTAACTACCCTAAATACAAATATAAATAATATGCATTATTTATAACCTTTATGTAATTTGCAAGTATTTGTAGGTATCAGCTAGTTATTTTTCTTCATTTCTGTCTAATTGAATCTCATTTTTATGCAGAAAAATGTATAGTATAATAAACTCTGTAAAAGTTACAAACCTGTTTTATATAGCTTAGAATTTGGTTTGTCTTGGGGATGTTCCAGGCAAAGCTAGAGAGGAATGTGCATGCTTCTGTGTGGGATGATGTATTCCATAAGTGTCACTTAGACCATTTTGACTGACAAGGCTCTTCAAGTGATGTGTACTCCTTCAGAGCTGCTGCTTGCTTCATCTAACAATTACT